>WHYT01014187.1:10612-47695 GCA_009806455.1 Tetrax tetrax
GCCTTTAGAAAGGAGGCTTTGGATCCCAAGATGAAAGGCTGCACGAGAAAAAAAGGAGGCTTTGGGCCTTGTCATGAGCATTTGGTCCATCAAATGAGGGGCTGGCTCCTAAAGCTCTATGAGGGGTGTTGCACACGGCCTGGCAAGCGCATCTGGAGAGCTTCCAGGTGCCAGGCAGCAGGTCAGCCAGGCCCCTCTGCAGCTTTGGAAGCCTCCAGCCACGCCCAGCTCCCACAGCATGACCTGGCCCCCTCCAGTCACTGCAGCTGCTTCTTGCACTGAGCAAGAAGTAGATCCCAGCATCTCATGGAAACGTGCTTGACTACAGCTGTGCCTCTAGGCGAAGTCCAGCCGACGCCTGTATTGCTCACCTCCCAGCTCATCCCTTCACTGGCGTTTCACAGCTCTGACTTTTTAGGAATGGCGCCCGCAGAACCACGTTCAGGAGAGGACGGGAAATGTGACTCTTAGTCGAATGCACCTCCCTCAGTGCCTGCATCCCAGAGCTTGCCGTGAGTCCCTGGAGGCCGTAGGATCACAAGAGAGCGGGATCCCTGCTGCGAACTGAGGCCCAAAGGGATTCACTGACAGATCAGGCACGGGCTTAGAGGGAACCTGCACTTCCTTCTGCATCCTCTGTGCCTGGGCCACGCTGAGGCTTTACCTTTCTCTGATTCTCGGTAGTGCTGTCCAGGCCTGGGGAAGGTCGCCGTGCTGGGATAGATGGGTTTTTTCAAAAGAATACAAGTACTGAGAATTCTTGCAGGGGGCCAATAAGTGGGAGACAAGTTTGGAAACCTGGGGGCATGCAAACAGTGCATGAAAAGACAAAAGGGATGGGTTTCTCAAGCAACTGATCAAAGAGCAGTGCTCCCCCACGCGCTCTCCACTTGTTTGTGTCAGAGGTCCTGTGAGATTAGCAGTGGTGCACAGCACACACTAACACGCAGAATTGGTCCTCCAGGTGTGGATGGCAAGAAAAACTGCAACGCTGTGGACCGTAACGCTGCCCTGAAGTACTTCTTAGCAGGCACAGCGGCAGCCTTGGGCGTCATGCTGCTTGGCGTGGTACTGTGTTGCAGTATCTACCTGTGGAGGAAGAGAAAACAGTGAGTAGTTGGGAGGGATTTTTGCCAAAGGTCTGTATTTGACGGCTGCTACTAGCCACGAAACATTATAGGTTGGGTGTTGTGGAGTGACGAGGAGTTGTGCCAGACGCGCCTCACATGGCTGCTGTAAGGTGTTTTAAACCTCTTCCTCTGTTCTCCACAGGCGGGTCTCTGCAGATTCAGCAGTCTGACCTGACACCAGCAGCCGCCTCCTACGTCCGGACAGCTCTCCTGTGCGCCCCAGCAACCCTGAGAGCTTGACCCAAAGCCAGCACCACCGCCTGTGCGTGGAAAACTGCCCCCCTGCCACGGAGCACCGCAGAACTGGCCCCTGCAGCCCACACAGGCACCTGACTTGACTGCTGCCGTCACCCCCACCCATGCCCTACTGCCGCTCTCTTGGCCTGTCAGCTGTTATGGGATTGTCCCAGGGACCTCCAGCCCTTGGAGGAACTGAATGCATCACCCTACCCTCCAAGACCATTGCCCTGATCCTCCTGCAAGGGCTTCAGGACGTGTACAACCAGCGTATAGGTTGGGGGTGCCCTGAGACACTCCAAAGGACAGCTTCAGGAATTGACCTGAAGGTTTTTTCTTTTAATTTGCAATAAATGTCATGTCTTCTTTCCCTGTGCCACTAATCAGTAAGTGATCTCCCTGTCTTTATCTTGAGCCATGACCTAAGGCAGAGGTGGAAATGGCTGGTGTGTGGGACTGGTCTGGGACAATTTCCCTGAGGCAGCATCCTTGGGATGTCAATGGATCTATGGAACAGACCGGGCCCCTCTCTTCTGCCCCTTCGCTGCCTTGCTTGCTTCACCATGATGCCTGGCTCTGCACCTTGAGCATGCCTCTGGGTGCTCCCCCGCCCTGCACACCCACACAGATTTGCTCTACAGTAGCTTTTCCACTTCCAGGCCTTTTCTGGCCCAGCCCAGCCCCTCCCCAGATCTCACCACCTCCCTCACCCCATGGCAGTGTCCACTGCAGGCTGCTGCAGAGCTCTGGGCACTCAACCACAGCCCCAGCCCTCTGCGGGGCACAGCAGCTCCTGGGGGCAGTCGGGGGTCAGCTCCCCACCAGCCCCAGGGCTGATGCTGGCCCTGAGGGCACCAGGAAATAGGGGGCAGTCCATCTCCAGCTCTGCTGTTCTCATGTTGTAGGGGAGCCCCAACTCCGACTGCATTTGCCCCCTTCTCTGCCCCCATCAGCCCCACTCCCCAGAAGAGCGTGAGAGTCCTGGGGCTCCAGGCAGCTCCTGTGGCTCTCCACTCTCCCTTCCCTGTGCGCACTGGGCTCCCGCTGACTCCCATGGCACACTCCTTTTTTCTGCACACCTCCATTTAATGTTCTGCTTTTGGGGGACTTCACCTCTGAGGGTGTTTCACCTTGTGTATCTCAATTCACTGCCACTCCAGGGCACGTAGCAAGTCCCAATTCTGTCCTCATTTCTCCAAATTCATTTCCAGAGAGATTACTAGATGCCATAAGTCCTGTTGAAAGAAGGAGTTTAAAGAAATTTTAGTAGATATGGCATTGATTAATTATTGCTGTGCATACTAAGGAATCAAGTTGATAAATAGTGCTTAATGTTTTGCTAACCACTTGCTTAACGATTCGCTAACCATTGTGCAAACTATCTGAAGCAGAAAGTCTTGCCATTCTTCAGGAAAGACAGTTCCTGGTAAGGACTAGGGGTCGTTTCAAGAACCAGCTAAAACCGACCCTGCAACTTGAATAAAAGCCAAAGGATAACTGAGTTTGCGCAAGAACCAAATTTTGCTAGCGGTGACGAAGAGGAGTCACCTGCCTTCATCCCCACGACCCCCGACGACCACCACCAGGAGGCACCGCGCAAGCCCAGACAGGAGGAGTTTATGGAAATAACCCCTTGGGACTAATTTTAATACGAAGCGGGGATAGGTCATGCCTATGTATAGGTGTATTGTGAAACTTCATGTCTATGTAACACCTGGTTGTGTAAATTTAAAAAGTGAGTTGCTGTGTCAGGTGCGCACAGTTTTGATGGGACTACCCCCCGTGCTGCCCAGCGCTGAATAAACATACCTACTTTACAATCTTATAGATTGTGGAGTCCACTTTCTGCATGTCATCATCATCTTTGTGGACCTTCTCCAACAGCTCCATGTCCTTCTTATGTTGTGGGCTCCAGAACTGGACACAGTACTCCAGGTGGGGTCTCACCAGGGCAGAGTAGAGGGGCAGAATCACCTCCCTCGACCTGCTGGCCACAATCCTCTTGATGCAGCCCAGGATGCCGTTGGCTTTCTGGGCCACATGGGTGCATTGCCGGCTCATGTTGAGCTTCTCGTCCATCAGCACTTCCAAGTCTTTCTCCTCAGGGCTACTCTCCACCCATTCTCCGCCCAGCCTGGATTTGTGCCTGGGATTGTCACAACCCACATGCAGGACCTTGCACTTGGCCTGGTTGAACTCCATGAGGTTGGCACGGGCCCACCTCTCCAGCCTGTCCAGGTCCCTCTGGATGGCATCCCTTCCCTTCCAGCATGTCGACAGCACCACACAGCTTGGTGTCATCAGCGAACTTGCTGAGGGTGCACTCTATCCCACTGTCCATGTCACTGACAAAGATGTTGAACAGGGCCAGGCCCAACACAGACCCCTAGAGGGACACCACTGGTGACCGGTCTCCACTTGGACATCAAGTCGTTGACCACCACTCTCTGAGTGCGGCCATCCAACCAATTCCTTGTCCACCGAGTGGTCCATCCATCAAACCGATGCCTCTCCAGTTTAGAGAGAAGGATGTCGTGCGGGACAGTGTCAAAAGCTTTGCACACGTCCAGGTAGATGATATCCGTTGCCTGTCCCTTGTGCACCGACGCTTTCGCCCCATCATAGAAGGCCACCAAATTGGTCAGGCATGATCTGCCCTTGGCGAAGCCATGTTGGCTTGATGATGATACATGAAATACTTGATTGTAGACCAGAGGTGGGAGAAAAGCAGTATGACCTCCATTATGGAGATGGTTTTTGCCTGGTGCCCAGTCTGATTTGGCATTGCTGGGAGAACAGTCTGATTTTTTTTTTTTAACCGCCATCAATTTTAAACTGAATTCCTGTTTGAACAATTGTTCTCGTGTGCCCTAGCATGGTTTCCAGGAGAATCTGCTCCATGACCTTGCCAGGCACAGAGGTGAGGCTGACCGGCCTGGAGTTGCCCGGGTCTTAATTGTTCCCCTTTTTGAAAATGGGGGTTATGTTCCCTCTCTTCCAGTCATCAGCGACCTCACCAGACCACCACAATTTCTCAAATATGATGGCCAGCGGCTTGGCAACTTCATCTGCCAGTTCCCTCAGGACACGCGGATGGATCTCATCAGGTCCCATGGACTTGTGCACCTTCAAGTTCCTTAGATGATCCCGAACCTGCTCTTCGAGCACCGTGGGCGGTTCTTCATCCTCGCAGTCCCTTCTTGTGCCTTCCACAGCTTGGGTGGGGAGACAAGAGCCCTTATCAGTGAAGACTGAGGCAAAAAAGTCATTGAGCGCCACAGCCTTCTCCATGTCCCAGATAACCAGGACACTGGTTTCCTTCTGGAAGGGGCCTACATTCTCCCTGCACCTCCTTTTGTCCCCTACATACCTATAGGAGCCTTTCTTGTTGTTTTTGACATACCTGGCTGGATTCAATTCCGTCAGGGCTTTAGCCTTCCTCACCCTATCCCTGGCCGCTCGCACAGCCTCTCTGTAATCCTCCCAGGCTGTCCCCACTTCCACCCTCTATAGGCTTCCTTCTTTACTTTCAGTTGGTCCAGGAGCTCCTTGCTCATCCACACTGGCCTCCTGGCCTTTTTGCCAGACTTGTTCTTCATCGGGATGCACCTCTGCTGAGCTTGGAGGAGGTGCTCCTTAAATACGGACCAACTTTCCTGGGCCCCTCTTCCCTCCAGGGCCGCCTCCCATGGCACTTTGCCCATCAGGTCCCTGAAGAGGCCAAAGTCTACCCTCCTGAAGTCTAGGGCAGAGAGCTTGCTGTGCAGTTTCCTTGCCGCCCCGTGGATCTTGAACTCCACCGCGTCATGGTCACTGCAGCCAAGGCTGTCCATCAGTTTCACGTCCCCCACCAGCCCCTCCCTGTTGGTGAGAACAAAGTCCAGCATGGCATCCCTCCTTGTCGGCTCCTCTAGCGCCTGCAGGAGGAAGTTGTCGTCCACGCATTCCAGGAACCTCCTGGACTGCCTGTGCCCTGCCATGTTGTCTCTCCAATAGATGTCGGGGTGGCTGAAGTCCCCCATGAGGACCAGGCCTCGTGACTGCGAGGCTGCTCCTATCTGGCTATAGAGCGCCTCATCTGCTCCATCGTCCTGGCCAGGCGGCCTGTAACACACCCCCACCATAATGTCCTCTGTCCATCCACGTCTTCTGATCTTGACCCATCAGCTCTCTGTCAGCTCCTCCTCCATCCCCAGGCAGAGCTCCACGCACTCCAGCTGGTTGCTGACATAGAGAGCGACGCCCCCTCCTTGTCTCCCCTTCCTGTCCTTCCTAAAAAGCCTGTACCCCTTCATGTTGATGCACCAGTCATACGAGTCATCCCACCACGTCTCCGTGATGCCAACAAGGTCGTAGCCCTACTCGTGTGCACGCATCTCCAGCTCTTCCTGTTTATTCCCCATGCTGCGTGCGTTGGTATAGAGACACTTCAGCTGGGCCCCCGACAAAACCAGCTCGCTGGCTGGAGTGACAGGTGTTCTTTTGTATCGCAGTTTAGGTTCATCTACACTTACCTGCGATCCTTCCCCGACTTCTGGGCACTTGGTGCTGGCCCTGGCGCCATGCTGACAGCCGTGGGCTGAACTGTGCTCCCCCTCCCCCAGCAACACCAGTTTAAAGCCCTCCAGAGTCTGGCAGGTCTTCGACCAAGCACACTCTTCCCCTTCTCGGTTAGGTGCACGCCGTCCGCCCCTCACAGCCCGGGCTTCTCCCAGCACGCCCCGTGATCTGGACACCCAAAGCCCTGGCTGTGGCACCACTCCCTGAGCCATGAGTTGACCTGCCAGACACGTCTGGCCCTTTCAGGTCCCTGCCCTTCAACCGGGAGGAGTGACGAGAAGACCACCTGCGCCCCAGAGTCTGTGACTGTAGAACCCAGGGCCCTGAAATCCCTTTTGATGTTTCTCAGGCTGCTGCCGGCTGTGTCGCTGGCCCCCACATGAAACACCAGCAGTGGATAATAGTCTGTGGGCCGTATGAAGCTAGGTATTCTCTTGGCAACATCCCTGATATGAGCCCGCGGGAGGCAGCACACCTCCCGAGAGAGCGCATCGGGTTGGCAGATGGGTGCCTCCGTACCCCTCAGGAGGGAGTCACCCACTGCTACCACGTGTCTCCTTTTCTTGGAAGCACTGGTTATCATGCGAGCCGGTCAGGCTGCCTTGCACAGCTCCAGTGTCTCCCCCGGGATGCCCGAGGTGGGTCTTCCTTCTTCGGTCTGCAGAGCGGCAAAGCGGTTCTGCAGGGGCAACTCGGGGTTCTGGGGAAGCTTCTTCTTCCTCCAGAAGCTTTCCATTCATTGGCATCTTCTGCCTGATTGCTTACCTCATGTGTCAGTGGGGGTTTTGGTTGGTTGACTGGGTGCTGCGGTTCAGGTGCATGCCTGGAACCAGGCATCCAGCTCCCTCTCAGCCTCCCTGATGTCCCGCAGCCTCCTGACGGCCTCCTGCAGCTCAGCCCCTGCCGCAGGAGCCCCTCCACCCGCGCACACCTTCTGCAGTCAGGGCTGCGTCTGCCCCTGCCCGGGAGCGGGGTCCAGGCCCTGCTGCAGCCCGAGCTCTGCACCGCAGCCTCTCCCCTCCGCTGCTCCGACTGCACGGGGGCATTGACCGCCGCGGGGGGAGCCGGTGCAGAGCTCCCGGCCGGAGCTGCAGCCTTCACTCTCAGGCGGGTGTTGGCCATGGTGCCCTGAGAGTTGGGAACAGCAAATGCCCCGGGTTGGCGCCCTCCCTGCCACGCCCTGCCCTTGTGCACTGCCGCGCAAACTGCCGCACCACGCCCTCCCTGACGCGCCACGCCCTGTTTGCCCGGCCTGGTCACAACGCTCTGGGTCGCTGGTGTTTGCTAGGCCCTGCTTTATACGGGGAGAGGGGCCAGAGCGCTCGGCCCATGTCTCGTCAGCCGCTCTCGCGCGAGCAGCGGGCTCCTGGCTCCTCGCTCTGCTCCCCCCTGAGCTTCCCGGCTTCGGGAATCCCCTCGCTGCGCTGTGCTGTGCTGCGCCACTGCGGATCGTGCCGACTCCAAAGCTGTTGCCTCGGCGACAAATAGTTCTCCCCATGTCGACATCCAGGGCCAAGAAAAAATTATTGACTTTTTTTTAATTCACTTCGCTTGCACTGAATACCATTGCAGTTTACATGTCTACTTTCCCTTCCATTTTTTTATTGCTTACAAAGTTATTTGTTATGAAACAGAGTTCACCTCCCACTAAATAACAAACTGTTACTATTACCTGCTTAGAGAGAGACTGGCAAAGTAAACATTTCTACAGCACGAAGATGGGATGAGACAATTGTCCAGGATCTTAACTTCTGGCAAAGAGTGATCTGTGCACACCAATGAAAAACAGCAAGAGGAAGAAGAAAACAGAAAATGGCAAATCAAATTAAAAAACATTAGAACAGCAAAGTCAATATTCTCAAATTCATTTTAACTTAAATCCTATTCAGAGGCACAAAAACTCATATTTTTTTTAAACAAGCAAGTTAAACAGTCATTTTATCATTCACTTTGAAATCTATGTGATAAAAGAGTTGTTTTAGCTATTTCAAAAAATGAGAGACATAATATTGTAACAGTGAAGCGTTCTTACCCTCTCAAAATCAGGATTCTTATTTCATAGATTTCAGTAGGAAAAAAAAATATTTAAGAAATCTGGAAAGTTGACAATTTAAAAGACTGCAGAAGACTTGCTGTACTACATTTATCCTTCTTTAAAAATATTCTACTTGCTCCCGCTAGAAATAGAAAGAACAACTCTTCATCATTCATGCACCTACTTTATTATTCAATAAATACCAACATCAATCTATCAGAAATCATCAGTTTTGGTTTTTTTAAACATTTCCCAATACAGAGGATATAAAGATTGCTGATGATACTGACAAAAAGTTGCTAAAAACAGTGATTTACAGAAGACTATTGAAAATAAATATTATGCAAGTTATAATTAGAAGGGAAAGAAAATAAGATTTTTACTTATTTGCTTGATGTTTCTATGTTGTTTACTCTCATTGGAATGTTCTATGTGAAGAATAAAATTTCCACATATCTTGACTTCTGCATGTACATTCTCAGATATTTACATATACAAACTTGACTATACTCTCATATTTTTACTACTTTATTTGCAGAACAAAATATTTGAAGAATCAGCTTCAACATGCTGAATACTTAACTCTGAGGTATTAATTTCTGTCATAAAAATTATGTCTTGAAGTAAATACATTTAGTAGAGTTGAAGAAATATTATTTTCTAAATATATTTTTATTTTGATTATTTAATCCAAGTCAATTTCATTCAAAGAGAGAAAAACATCTGAAAACACCTCTGTGTTCAACACTTTCACTAAAGTTCTAGCAGGTTACACAGCAGTACTGCTCCCTGTAACACACTTAGGAACTGAATCTCAGAATGACAAAAGTTGGCATCAACCAAACGGGTGGATGCTACAATCCTAAAAAGAGTGGTTTGGCCAAGGTAACAGCTCCAAGCAATGAGAAAATGAATAATGGAAGAGCTGAGACTCAGAGTTTTGTAGCGGTTCCTATCCCAGATGGAGGACAATACAGAAGTGACGGTGATTGGTTTTTATTTAACCTTTCTGATTATGAGGCAGTCTAACCTGTTCCGCGCAAGGCATGAATGGTTTTTGAGTGGTGCAACTCTGCAAGAGCCAAAGACAACCTGATCTCTCCCTTTCCCCACCACCCTTTTCCCCTTCCCTCCACCTCCCTCTTCCTCTCTCTTGCCCTGCTCTCCCTCCCTTACCCAGGACCACACACTTACTGCTTTATGAAAACGGAATGCCTGAGCAGCAGACTTTCTGTCATTTCGGTTTCAATGCTGGGTTAGTGGAGCGTGTACATTCACAGCTAGTGATTTAATGAGTCTGTCGTATCCCTATGAAAACAAGAAAATGTACAAACATGAAGAGTAACAAAATAAACCTGGTACAATTAATTTATCCCTTTCCAGTTCTGTTACCTGCGTTATTTAAAGGCTGATTAACCATTTGCTAACTTGCAAAAAGGCTAAGACTGACAATCATGCATATTTTGCCATGGTTATATACCCTAGGCCAAAGTATTGGATTTTAATTATGCTCAATTTTCACTTTTCCCATTAACAGCTTGTTTTGATGTTAATTCTTTGTGCACACAAGTTTATAATTTGCTTTATGCTATAAAAGACAAAGTACTCTTGAAAAAAGTAATTATTTCTGTGATTTGGAGGGGGTGATTACTTTGTTACTACATGCCCTCAACATTAGCTTAGAAACATTTTTAAAGTTCACAAATAACACTTGAAATGCTTACTACATTTGAGAATAAAAGTTTGATTCCGTGACATTAGATGTACGTAACAACGACAAAACATGAAAATGGCAAATAAAGGCTAGATTCTCTGGCTGTGAAAACTAATAGATCCAAGGACACTAATAACTCTTTCTTACATCTAGCATTGTTTACTTTCATAGGTATTGCTTTTTCTATCTGTCCAGTGTGTCATGTAAACACCAATAAATAAAATACACAAAGCCAGTAATTTCTGTGCAATTTTGTTTTGTTAACTATTGTGTTAACTTTATTACTTTTTCGTCCATTGTTATTTGTATATGGATTTTTAACACGTTTAAAATTCTAATAGCTCTTGTCTTATTATGTACAACGTATATCCATCTACCATTTCCTAATGAGATTGACTTATTTTCCTGATGTAGGGTTTGATGAAGTAACACATCATTCACCTTAGATGTTTACTTTGCATTTGTTCTCAATTGATTCAATAAGGTTTATGTCATAGGCTTTCCCAGAATTGGCTGCATAAAAATTCAGGACTCTTAAGAGGCTTTCTTGTGATCTTAAGTCATTCCACTTGACGATAACAGGGATTTTGTTTAAAGGACACGTGCCTAAATTTCCCACTGTTAAACCCTGATTGCATGTGAGCTTTCCTTGTTTATCTGTCTCAAAGTTCTATTGGCTCCTGTCGTTTCACAGAAACATGGATCAAAACCACAAAGAAAGAAGAAATTCAGGCACAACAGAGGATGGCACTGCTAGGAAGATGAGGAAGAGCTCACTGAACATTCAGTCCAAGAGAAGATTTGATTCAAGCTGTCTTCACTTTGTCTAATCATCCCTGTCTTGCCTTTAAGAAAGATTACTATCATTCTATCAGAAGTTATACTGAAAGGTGCAGAAGCTGCAGGATACTACCAAAGACACGTTGCAGTGAATTGTAAGTGCATAGCTAAGAGGAGGTATAACAACATTGCTCCTTTGATTACAGCACCTGGAGACATGTCCCACGTTATCTTTGGAAATAATGGGGCATGAAGTAACTGCAATGAACTGTAATGAAAACTACATTTTTTTATCTATTTCAAGAGTAAAACACACTGATTAAAAAAAAGGAGGCAGTAGAAAACCATGGAGAGAACTGTTAGAAAATATGGGGTGAAATGAGAAAAAAAAAAATGCATATTTAAAAGAAACAAGAAAAGTGAAAAATTGTAAGGCAATAAATAATGAGAGAAGTGGCAGAATAAATGCAGAATATAAAGGTAAAGAACCTGAAGGTGACAAAAAGAAAAAGAAGTAGAGAGATCCACAAAAAAAAGAAGAGTGAAAAAGTGTTTAAGAAATAGAAAAGGAAGAGAAAGTAACAAAAGTGAGAACAGCTATGAAATATGAATGTACCTTCTCCTAAAACACTATTCTAATTATAATTTTCCAAGATATGAGACCTTCTTTAGGTCATTAATATTAATGAAAAATTTTAGAATTTATTTTAAAGTCTTTACTGTTGTCCAGTTTGTTGCTACTAAATAACAGTAATTAAAAGAAAAAATCACTCCGGAAGGAACAGATCTGAATGTACCAAAGCATATGGGGAGAAGTCTGCAGGGACAGAAGCTTGGAGAAAGAAAGGCATAGGCAAGAATAACAACAGCAAACGACCAATGGAAAGTGAGAGACTGAACAGTAGAGGCTGGAAAGCAACTGAGAGTCAGAAAAGAGTGGAAAAAAAAGCTCTCTGGAATATGAACTTCCTAACAAATGTTCATTTCATGCCAAAAGCAGGACATATTTCTCATTTACGGTATTTAAATAAATAATTTAATAATCTTGTTTTTAAGTAAACCTGCTGCTGAGGGTTTGCTTTTGTCTTTCTTTTGTTTTTGTATTTTAATCACTAAAAGACTTCCCATGAGAGCAAATCCTGAAAACAGAACATTTGGAAATTCCTCAGTGTTTACTGTCTTTCCTATTATTATTTTCTAATGATTTTTTTTTTTAAGTCAGATCAAAGGTAGTTTTGTGTCCCAAAATGGGAATATTCCCATGGCAGAGAAATAATCTAATGGCCATTTCTAGAACTTTTCACATTTGCAATAACACACAAGTGGGCTAAAATTAGTTTTTTTGAAAGGTAGCTCTCCAGGCAGAGATGCCAGATATTTTTGCAGTGAGTAGATGTCCCATAATTACATACTAGTGTAACAGCCTACTAAGTCATGCACCCTCCTGAAATACAGAATATTTCTTTCAAGCAAACATTGCTCGACTGGAGCAGCTTTCCAAAGGAGTAGCTGTAGCGTTTTATGTTCAGAATTGTAGCATGAATCACAAATAAACCTGCTGAAGCTATTCTACTTTCTTCTTAGAACATTTACCAAAGCAAAATCATTATGCAACATTAAAAAAATACCTAGATTTAGGTAATATTATGCAAAAAATATTTGTTTAGTCCTCAAGTGCCCTGAAGCTTCTCCGAGGTGTTATTTTGCAAGCATTTTTTTTCAGTGTGAGCCTCACATAACTCCCCGAAGCCTTAACTACATAAGCAGTACAAGTTTATTGAAAAATATACCAAGATCTTTACCACTATTACTGACTGCTACAACAAGAAGCTATTTAAGTATCAGTCGCTCAGTTGATAAGCTATCTGTCAGTGCTCCAACAAATTCGCCACTCAAAGAAACAGTAGTTGTCATTCTGTTATAAAGGAGTATCAATCCCTTCCTCAAGCCTCATTTAAATTACTGCTCATTCTAATAATGATAGTTGCTTTTATAGAAAAATATTTAAGGTGAGTGATTAATGGGAAAAAAAAAACCCACTTGTCTATTAAAATGTCCATGCTTTTTAACATGTAATGGGGAAAAAAAAAAAAAAGTATCTTGACTATTAAACAGAAAAAGTTTAAGTTCAGAATCTTAAAGATGCTTTGGAAGTTTCCTACACAGAAGCAAAAATCTGACCTTTTTCTGTACACCCATCAAAATGAATCCTCACACTATGCTGACTCTACTAGAACCATGCAGGAAGGGCATCACCTAACGGTGGCATCTAGGGGCAAGTACACTACAGTGTAGTCCTAGACGCATATCTGGAACCTCAGTCGCCGAGGCAACAGCTTTGGAGTCGGCACGATCCGCAGTGGCGCAGCACTGCACAGCGCAGCGAGGGGATTCCCGAAGCCGGGAAGCTCAGGGGGGAGCGGAGCGAGGAGCCAGGAGCCCGCAGCTCGCGCGAGAGCGGCTGACAAGACATGGGCCGAGCGCTCTGGCCTCTCTCCCCGTATAAAGCAGGGCAGGTCAACTCATGGCTCAGGGAGTGGTGCCACAGCCAGGGCTTTGGGTGTCCAGATCACGGGGCGTGCTGGGAGAAGCCCGGGCTGTGAGGGACGGACGGCGTGCACCTAACCGAGAAGGGGAAGAGTGTGCTTGGTCACAGACCTGCCAGACTCATCTGAAGGGCTTTAAACTGGTGATGCTGGGGGAGGGGGAGCACAGTTCAGCCCACTGCTGTCAGCCTGGCGCCAGGGCCAGCACCGAGTACCCAGAAGTCGGGGAAGGATCGCAGGTAAGTGCAAATGAACCTGATCTGCGACACAAAAGAACACCTGTCACTCCAGCCAGCGAGCTGGTTTTGTCAGGGGCCCAGCTGAAGTGTCTCTATACCAACACAGGCAGCATGGGGAATAAACAGGAAGAGCTGGAGATGCGTGCACACGAGCAGGGCTACGACCTTGTTGGCATCACGGAGACGTGGTGGGACAACTCACCCAGGACATGGAGAAGGCTGAGGTACTCAATGACTTTTTTGCCTCAGTCTTCACTGATAAGGGCTCTTGTCTCCCCACCCAAGCTGTGGAAGGCACAAACAGGGACTGAGAGGATGAAGAACTGCCCACTGTGCTCAAAGAGCAGGTTCAGGATCATCTAAGGAACTTGAACGTGCACAAGTCCATGGGACCTGATGAGACCCATCCACGGGTCCTGAGTGAACTGGCCATCATATTTGAGAAATTGTGGTGGTCTGGTGAGGTCCCCGATGACTGGAAGAGAGGGAACATAACCCCCATTTTCAAAAAGGGGAACAATTAAGACCCGGGCAACTCCAGGCCGGTCAGCCTCACCTCTGTGCCTGGCAAGGTCATGGAGCAGATTCTCCTGGAAACCATGCTAAGGCACATGGAGAGTAAGGAGGTGGTTGGTGACAGCCAACATGGCTTCACCAAGGGCAGATCGTGCCTGACCAATTTGGTGGCCTTCTATGATGGTGTGACAGCGTCGGTGGACAAGGGACGAGCAACAGATATCATCTACCTGGACTTGTGCAAAGCTTTTAACACTGTCCCGCACGACATCCTTCTCTCTAAACTACAGAGGCATGGGTTTGATGGATGGACCACTCGGTGGACAAGGAATTGGTTGGATGGCCGCACTCAGAGAGTGGTGGTCAACGACTTGATGTCCAAGTGGAGACCGGTCACCAGTGGTGTCCCTCCAGGGGTCTGTGTTGGGCCTGGCCCTGTTCAACATCTTTGTTGTCGATATGGACAGTGGGATAGAGTGCACCCTTAGCAAGGGAGGGATGCCATCCAGAGGGACCTGGACAGGCTGAAGAGGTGGGCCCATGCCAACCTCATGAAGTTCAACCAGGCCAAGTGGAAGGTCCTGCACCTGGGTTGTGGCAATCCCAGACACAGATCCAGGCTGGGCGGAGAATGGATGGAGAGCAGCCCTGAGGAGAAAGACTTGGGAGTGATGGTGGACAAGAAGCTCAACATGAGCTGGCAATGTGCCCTTGCGGCCCAGAAGGCCAACGGCATCCTGGGCTGCATCAAGAGGAGCGTGGCCAGCAGGTCGAGGGAGGTGATTCTGCCCCTCTACTCTGTCCTGGTGAGACCCCACCTGCAGTACTGTGTCCACTTCTGGAGCCCCCAACATCAGAAGGACATGGACCAGTTGGAGAGGGTCCAGAGGAGGGCCATGAAGATGATGAGAGGGCTGGAGCACCTCTCCTATGAGGACAGGCTGAGAGAGTTGGGGCTGTTCAGCCTGGAGAAGAGGCTCCAGGGAGACCTGAGAGCGGTCTTCCACTACCTCAACGGGGCTGCAGGAAAGCTGGGGAGAGGCTGTTCAGTAGGGCCTGTTGTGATAGGATGAGGGGTAATGATTTTAAAATAGAGGGAGGTAGGTTTAGATTGGGTATTAGGAAAAAAATTTTCACAATGCGAGTGGTAGAACACTGGAACAGGTTGCCCAGAGAGGTGGTGGATGCCCCATCCCTGGAAACATTCCAGGCCAGGTTGGATGAGGCTCTGAGCAACGTGATCTAGTCAGGGATGTCCCTGCTCCTTGCAGGGGGGGTTGGACTAGATGACCTTTGAAGGTCCCTTCCAACTCTAACCATTCTATTATTCTATGATTCTATGATCTTCTTTGTGCTTAAATTATAAGGCAATGTGCCAAAAAGCTTGAAATAAAAGGAACAAAAACCAAAGTCTGGATGCAGGTCTGGTCCTTTCAAAGCAGTGAATATCCAGCCCACAAAGTTTTACTTACATCTAAGGAAACTGTTTCATGATTTCTTTTTTCCGTGGTGTATTTAATTCCATTGTTAAACGCAGAGGTAAGACTGACTCTACATCAGCCAATGTAGACTGCACTCAATGTAACTGAACTCCAATGTAACTGAAAAGTGAATCCACATATGTTCACAGGCACAGACATATCCTTCTCTATATTCAGCACCTCCTGGTTATTTATGTGTCATTTCAATCACTTGCCACAATAGCTGGGGGCTTGGGGGTGGATTTGTAATTTTAAGGCTACACGAGCTATTGAATTGGGATTAGGTAATGTCTGAATAACAGCTAGCATAGAATCAGACAGTTTCTCAGCATTAGAGTTGAATGCATGGCTTAGACAAACAAGGGTAGAGTAACCCAGAAAGAGCAGGCGCCGCCAATCTGTTTCAAAGGAGCATGAGGGCTCCCTGACCTGGCCCCGACGGTAAACGACAGGTTTGCAGTAGTTATTAACATCCTGCCGCGTAAGTCTCCAGATCTTTGACACTGTTCCAGCGAGCAGAGCCACAGGCTGCATTTTGCCAGCAGGCCCCCTGCCCTGAGCAAGGTGGTGCTGGCCACAGCAAGCGAGGGAGACAGATGGGAGGTCCAGCCTCTGGGCCAGGGATGTTACCTGGCCCTTCCTCCCACACCGCAACTGCCTTGCCAGACACTCCAAGCCCTTGGGCATGTTGAGAGCGAATATCCGCCCCCAAGACCCCTGCGTGCTCTCTCCCACCACAAAAGGGCAACAGCCCTTAAAAGTACACCTTGACCTAAAAAATACTAAATCTGAGCATTCCTCTTCCAGTTGTGGCTCCAAGGGGTACTTTTGGCCAAGCAGACACTCTGATTTACTGCAAGGGCTGCACTCTCACATTTACCTCGGCATTTTCTTAAGACTGACAATGAAATTGGGAATGCCACCAAGTCTGTGCTACATGTGCGTAATTCTCCAAGATATTACAGAATAAGCACGCTTAACGCACCAGAGACAAGAGTATGCCACTGTCACGAGGTCTAAGCGATGCCTGAATATACAGGTCGGTTCTCAGACCCCTTTGTGACACCCACAGTGAACCTTTGTTTGCAGCAAGCCACGATAAAAGATCTGTGGTTTTGATTTGCACAAGCTGACTGCGAACCAGGCAGCCTGCTGGCTTGACTGATCTCACAGGCTGGAATAATCGATCAGCACGGCCCAGCTTCCTCTGCCCACCCAGACCCCAGGTTTGGGTTGTCGCAAGAAATGGATGAACTGTCTGTGTGTGCAGGCACTGCTCGTAGCTGACTGCCCACAACGGGGCTGCTCTGGGATGCAGATGTGCGAGCATGTATCAGCCTTGGAAATACTGCATTTTAACTTACCCAGGTGTTGGTTTGGGATTTTTCATTCATTTTATTTTTCTCCAGTATTCCTGTGATGTGAGAAACGGAGTGCTGCTTTGCCTTAAAACCTACCACTGCACTGCCACCAGTTATGACACGATAAAGCTACAATCCAGTTCATTAAGCAAGAAAGCATTACTCTTCAATTTGGTTGCCATTTATTATTCACCAGATACAGAGAATCACTCGTCCTCGAACACCTGGGAATCACACACGGGGGAAACACTTGTGCACAGACCAAATGGAGAAGAATATCTCTCCTTACTTATAACTTGGCATTAACGTGAATTGCAACAAATGGATCTTCAGCATTGTTACTAATCTGGAAATTAGCCATTCCATCACCAGAAACATACACCTGTTTTCCAGTACACATGTTGCCCTCCTTTTGTCCAGAGATAACATCACAGTAGGTACCAGCAGGCAGTCCAGTTTGCAAATTGACATTCATATACCTATGTGAAAATAAGTGAACACTATAAATACATTGTTTTCAAAACAGATATTTCAAACTAGGTATGAGATTTTTTAACCTGATGGTACTCCCTTGCTTTGAAGGGCAATGTAAAGTGTGGGTTTTCTGATCCTCTCCCTGCTTTGCCCCCTACACTCCCATTTTGGCTCTCTACACCCGGCATGCAACTGCATGACTCTTGATAGGGCTGTAGTGATCACTTGCACTGGGAGAAGAGGACATTCCCCTCCCTGAGTATGGCTGATGAGGGATGCTATGCTTTTCTCTGGGGACGCAGTCTCTCCCACTGACTTACCAGTCATCGTTATTGAAAGCGATGAAGCCTTTATTGCCACGGCCAAAAGCCACTTGATTGCTGCCGTTATCCCACCAGTTGGAGAAAGGCTGACCATCCACCACATTACGGAAGATAACCATGTTCCTGAAAATGCAACAAATGGCTGTCACTGTGGCTGCAAGAGCTCTAAAGCCATGAGGAACATGAAGCAAAAGCAACTGCTTTTACTTCATTTTTTTTCTTCACAGTGTCCTACTTTATTTGACGCCAGCGATGTTCACAAACCCAGTCATTGCCACACGTTGTGTCTGCATTGATTGTAACAGGCTTCGTTGATCCATCTGAGTTACTTGGTGGTCCCATCCAGTCATTGATGTCCTGTGATTAAGTAGACAAGTTTAAAACTTCTTACTGAAAATGCAGAGAGCCTGTCTGTAGAAAATACCTAGCTGGAGCATCAAATTTCCACCCGCTAGCTCCAACACGGGATGGAGAAATCACTTCACAAATTTAAATGCACTGGACTGCGTCTCTGGCTCTGTTCCGATCCTTGTTCACCATGAATTTACCTTCAGCATTACGCGCTTACCTGTCCATTTACAAAATATCTTGGCCAGCGAAAACTTGACATCACACGTGTGAACCCATACGGATGAGCAAGCATGAAACCAACTGCCATTTTGTAAAGTCTGTTTGTTAGACAAAAAAACTAATGAGAGGTGGAAAGAGAAACGGTGCCAGGGAACCAAGAGACAAACAAGCAAAAGGAAGAAGCATCACACAGAGAAGAGCAATCTCTTACCTGGCATCCCAGAAGGTTAGGATGGAAGCTCCACCAGCCCCGTGCCCCCTCTGGTTGTCGTGATTGTCCACAAAGACCAGGGCTCTGTCAGAAGGAGCAAAGCCCCAGCCTTCTCCCCAGTTCCTAGCCAAAAACACAAAGACTTGAAGCTATCCTGTCAACTGGCGCACCCAGCATATCCCCAGTAAGTCACGGGATGTTCACCCTTACTTTAAGTAGGCCATCTTTTCTCCATTCCACTTGCGGATCACCGTCCCCAGTTTTGCACCATATTTGAATTCTGTCACTCGGCCATTTCCAAAGTAGTCACTGCCCTTGATGGGCTCTCCACCCAAGTCGATCACCTGGTACACAAAAGACAAACTGTGCATCTGTTCTTGTCTCACAGAGACAAAAAAATGCAGTGCACAGTCCTCAACGTTATTTCTTGCTTTACACTGAGAGAAAAAATACTCAGGTATATTTATTTCTGCTATGTAGATCAATCCAAAGTCAGTAAAATGCATGATGCATACACACAAAAACTTGATCGAAGAAAGAACACATAAAGTTGAAGGACAATCTGTTGTGGAGGCATTTTTAAAAAGTAAAACTACTTAGATCTGCAGGGCTGCTCCAAAGAAATGGCTAGCTCTTCCTAGGGTAAAATTAGATGAAGATGTATTACCTCTATTCCTTAGGAGGACAGAAGTAAAAGAGGTATCAAAGACAAACATAAAGGAAAAAAACATGGAGATTACCTCCTGGTAAATGAAAGGTTTTGTTCCTGCAGAAAACCATTTAGTATTTAGATTTTTCAGCTTGTCCAGAAATGCTCTCATGTCCCCAGGCCACATATGCTTGGCAGCATCAATTCGAAAGCCCGCTACGCCAATATCAATGAGGTGGTTCATGTACTCGGCAACTTTTGAGCGCACATAGTCCTTCTCCAGAGCCAGATCCAGAAGGCTAACCACGCGGCAGTCCCGGACCTGTGTAATGAAAATTAAAAAAACAAAGTTTTGAGGTGCCACGCTGTCAGCTTGTAAAATATTTCAATGAAATGTTTGCATGTTTCAAGCCATAAAATCAATTCTGTTTGGATATCTATTTAGCATAGAAGAGAATTATGCCATGAT
Organism: Tetrax tetrax; assembly: GCA_009806455.1. Classification (NCBI taxonomy): domain Eukaryota; kingdom Metazoa; phylum Chordata; class Aves; order Otidiformes; family Otididae; genus Tetrax; species Tetrax tetrax. Next base: position 29,908 of record WHYT01014187.1, read on the forward strand.
CTGCACCAAGACATAGGTAAATTTACTATACAGCTCATTACTCAAGTTAGGACAGTTGGTGAAGGATATGACCTCCCTGTGCAGATGTAATCAGAACTGAGGATGAGAAACGGGATGGTGTATCACCGCAAAGTGGCCAAAGGAAGAGCGGTAACATTGAGAAAGAACTGCCACACATTCCATCTACGAGAAAGAGTAAGTCAATCAGGGTACCACCTTGCACTGCTGTCAATTTCCCAAGGGGACTCCTTATCCAGATCAGCGGAGTTTACAAGCTATAAGAAAGAGCTCACTGGCTGAGCTGAGTACACTGAACTCAGTTCAGGAGCAAACTCCTGCACGTGCCCACATGAAACATATGAGCAGGGTTCTTGATTTCTCAGTATTTAGAATACTTTGCACCATGAGTACCTTTCCTCTACCTATGTTCGCTACTTCATTCACTTGTCAGGTGAATACGCACAGGTTTTATGAGTAACTACTCAATTTGTTTGGCGTTAGAGTAACATTTACACAGCAGGCTAAAAAAAAAAAAGAAAAATAAAACAGAGTTTGAAATTTTGCCAGAACAAGTTACCTGATATATATCACCATAATTTTCAACGTCTCCACTTCCAGTTCGACATTTGCCATCATTGAAATCCCAGCTAGAGTATGGCACAGCTGGAAAATCTCTATTCCCAGCATTAAAATAGCTTCCACAGGTAGAATGGGTGCCTGAGCCACCTCCAGCTCCACACATGTGATTAACAACAGCATCCACATAAATACGAACCTGGAAAAGCATTTAAGTGCATTTCAGTATGTTTTGTAATGATACCGAAGTGATAGTCAGAGCTTTACCACATCACTATTAATTTGATCTTTTTTTTCCCTTTCAGTTCATTCTCACTTTATGTCTCCTTTGAGAAGAGCAGCAGTAACCTCCCTCAGCTGAAACAGCACTTCTTGCCATATCAGATACAGATTTTCAAGGCACTTACTCCAACGTTGTTGCATCTGGTCACCATGTCTCTGAATTCATTTTCATTTCCGGATCGAGTGCAGAGCTTGTAGCTGATGGGCTGGTATCTTTCCCACCAAGGTCTGTTTGGATTGGTGATGACAATATTTTCATTTGGTGGTGAAACCTGCAGATGAAATGATGTACTCTGCACTTGGCACCTCTGCCCTCAGAGGCAGGCAAGCACCCAACCCAGTTTCTGTCTCCCACAGCATAAGCTCAGGTCTGTCAGATGTCCGTTCTGTAGGCTGGCAACGAAGAAGGGGTTTTTCTTGTTCCTGTGAGCTGCCCAGGTCCAACATGGGCCTGCTTTCAAGGACATGCACATGGCAGGGCTGAAGTCACGGGAATTATTTTTACCTGGAATAGTGACATCCTCAGGAAAGCCAAAACTCAGTGCTTGTGTGCTTCCCTCAGAACAAGGTAAAGAGTTTAGCTTTGCAGAGAAAGTGTTTCAGAGGAAACCATGCCCCCTTGTAACTGATCTGCTAGAGATACAATATCATACATTGGTCATGCAGAATCTAGGGTTGCATGTAACAGCAGTAATTACTACCATCTCCCCCTTTCCAACACCCACGTTACTTGGAGCTGGCTGTCTCTGATTCAGACATTTTGATTTATCAATCGAATCCTATAATGCCATTTTCCGACCCACTCACAGGAAACAACTTACCTGAACTCCCCCAAACCCATTAGGAGCCAAATAGCGTTCACACTCAAGAGCAATATCTGCCCAGCGCCATTCAAAGAGATGTACAATAGAGGTTCTCCCAGCCTGGGTATTGGGGTTGTACTGCCCCCAGCAAAACCCTACAGCTGCGAGCAGGAGAAGGACTCGCATGATGCCTTCAGTATAAGGCTGTGGTCTTTCCACTGGCAATTTATACTCCCTCAAGATGACAAAGTTCCTATTGCAGCTGACAAAATTCACACAGAATTTTGCTATCAGTTATTATTTGGCCAGCTAGCTTGATATGATTCTTCTGTTTTATTTTTTCCTGGATTGCCCAACAGCTGAAGATAAAATACCTTTTCACAATGACAATGCATTATCATAAACCAAGCGGTCTGTGAGCAGTCTACACAAATTCAGAATTTTACTCTTTCCAATCATGTAAACAAAGATACTTTATCAGAAGTATTCCGAAACATAAACACAGAGACCTTCAAAGGGGGCTCTGGAAGGTAAAAGGAAAGGGAGGCGAGGAAAAGACAACTGGAAATCTAACCGCTGTAGGAGAATGAGTGAGTTTGCCAGTACTCAGAGGCATCTAGCTCCCAGGATTAGTCTGAGCTCAAACCAGGCTACCTGATCAGCCACTCTCGGTCAGTAGCAGATGCGTCACACAACAGATCATGGGTCTTCACCACGTGAATCACACTGGTAACTAGAAACTGACTCCTTTTCATCCCTGAAGTTTTTCTAGAGTCATTTCCCAGTTCCTGCTAGGAACTGTTACCAATTTTCTACACAGGGTTGTGGAGAGCAACTAGTGCTCTCCCTGCTTGAAAGTGATCAGAGCTGCAAGTGTTTTCCTCTCTGACAGAGACTCTGCACAGGGTTTCACCTCACTTCAAATGATCAATGATTCATCTGAGTCAAGGAAGGAAACTCAAAATCAGATGTGACATGAAACCAAATTTGAAGGCCAGAGTTGTTGTCCGAGCCCATCCTGGCTTTTCTTACAATTTCCTCCTTAAAAAAAAACCAAACCAAAACAAAACAAACCTTCTACCTTTTGCTCATGACTTAATTTCAGGTCTTCATTTGGAACTGACCTATATGACCAAAGTCTCAGCAACAATGCCCCACGAATAAGCTCGAGTCATGCCAATGATAAAACAACACTCTGAGAGAATACAAAGATCAGAAAATCCCTGACATTTGAAGAGTATCTGTGAGAAAAACAAAAAGTCCACAAAACAGCACATCCACTCGAAGAGAAAAGAAACCTCAGTGCACTTTGTACCTGACCTGGCTCTAGTACAATCTTTGTGAAACTAGCCATGTCATTGAATATGTCACATGCATCCTGCTCTTTCCCAGAATTTGTCTTCAAGGACAAAATGCAGAAGCAGGTCCCGTTTTCCCACCCGTTCATTTTCATATCACAGACCTTATCAAAGGTTTCTTTTTCCACTACAATGAAATAGTAAATTACTGCAAATGACCTTGCCTGCCCTGTAACAGCAAGGAACCGGTGAGAAGATCATGCCTTGTGATTACCAACTCAGCGAGAACAGACCCTCGTTCTTCAGTATTACCAACAGCAACCAAACGGGCCTGCGGTTAATTTTCACATTACCATTCCCTTTAGGGTTCCATTGATGCGATGGCACGTGGCTGCATAATGACATGCATTTTTCACTGAAAAACCCTGCTATCAGCCCAGGAGAGCAAGGACTCATCCCTGATAGCCTGATGCAATGCGTGGCCAACCCACTGGCAAGGGGAGTGGGAGCCCTCGCATAACAGGCTATTCAGCAGCTCAAGCTAAAAAGGCTGTAGTATTTTAGCATGCTGAGAAAATGCATGAGGGCAGGAGAGTAGAAGCTATCCAGCACTAACAATTTATGAGCCTTTTTGAAGTATAAACCCAAATATAAAGTATTTATAGTGCAGTTTCAAGCATGGCGTCTCTTTTGGCATGGTAAAAACATCAGGTGCCTAAAAAAATTGGCTTTGAATTTCAGGGGAGTTTTAGGAGAGTCGAAGCTTTGGGCAGACAAGACATTGGAGGGATATTTGGCTTTGTTTTCAGATCCTGCATTTTAATCCATTTGATCCCCAGTATCACTAGAAACCTGGTTGTGAGGAACTTGCAGATCTCTGTTCTAGACGTTGAAATGACACCCTTTTATTTGCAAGCCAAAAAAAGCAGGCCTGCTTTTGTTTGTGTGGTCCCCGCACAGCTCTGTCAACCGAAGACACAACCGACACCATGCCGCAAAGGCAGCGTTTTCCCAACACGCTGCTGCAGTGCCAATGTGCACACAGGACCTAACGGCCTGTCACTGTCCAATAAACCTCTCCACAGGAAGAGGGCTAAGAGGAGACAAGCAAGAGAGACTTGCTCGTGAAGCTCAGGGCATAACGCAGGCTGCTACTGTCCAAAGGTGTAGCAAAGAATGCTGACTTTATCTCAACACGAAGAGGGCTGTGAGGTCACCTTTATTTTAGATAAACAGCTACGTCAGCTGAGTGCATCAGCTCACTACATCACCGTTGAGTGCATTAGCTGGTAGTGTAAATGTTTACCCCAGAGTTGATTAAAAGAGCGTGAATGTCCCTGGTTTAGCCAGACCAGCATGCACACAGCTGAGCCTAACAGAGTTTATAAAAACTAAACAACTAATAAAACAATTTCAAAGATAGTAACAGGCTTTAACTGGTTTCAACCCACATATTCCTTTCCAGTGGCTGAGGATACCCAACATCCTGATGCACACCAGTAGCAGAGATCACACCGACACTGATTGAACTGGATCTTGATTGTTATATTTTCCTAGTGTAACTTATACTCACATTGTCATTTCACTGTACTGGGCATCACTCTACTAAGTAAGAAAAAGGCACAAGCTGACTGCGAACCAGGCAGCCTGCTGGCTTGACTGATCTCACAGGCTGGAATAATCGATCGGCACGGCCCAGCTTCCTCTGCCCACCCAGACCCCAGGTTTGGGTTGTCGCAAGAAATGGATGAACTGTCTGTGTGTGCAGGCACTGCTCGTAGCTGACTGCCCACAACGGGGCTCCTCTGGGATGCAGATGTGCGCGCATGTATCAGCCTTGGAAATACTGCATTTTAACTTACCCAGGTGTTGGTTTGGGATTTTTCATTCATTTTATTTTTCTCCAGTATTCCTGTGATGTGAGAAACGGAGTGCTGCTTTGCCTTAAAACCTACCACTGCACTGCCACCAGTTATGACACGATAAAGCTACAATCCAGTTCATTAAGCAAGAAAGCATTACTCTTCAATTTGGTTGCCATTTATTATTCACCAGATACAGAGAATCACTCGTCCTCGAACACCTGGGAATCACATACGGGGGAAACAGTAAATGTACAGACCAATGGAAGAAACACATTTTCAACTGAGTTATAACTTGGCATTAACTTGAATTGTGCCATGTTTCAGCCCAAAGGTGTCTTCTCTTGATTTTTGGACATGGTGTTAATTGTCAGTCCACAGTCCAACTTACCCATAAAGAGAACTACATTTCCACTTACGCGCATAGCAGCACAATTTAAAATTAAGTAATTTCAATTTTACCTTCTCATTTTTACTAGTACTTTAACTGAATAAAGCACAATCACAAAGGCAAATAATGCATGTACTGCCTTTTTCAGGTCTGCACTGGCACCATTAGCTCATGTCTTGGTACAGCAGCTACTTGGTATTTCATTAATACAAGCTAATTAACTTTGCTCTATCACAGTTCATTCAGTGCTGGAAAGCCAAGACAAGCAGATCACCTTGTATGCAAACAGCAAAAATTCAGAAGAGAAGAAACAATACATGCACAACACATCTGGCTACAATTTAGCATCAACATGAATTGCAATGAATGAGTCTTCATCCTTGTTACTTATCAGGAAATTAGCCATGCCATCAGCAGCAACACGAACTTCAACTCCTGTACAGTAGTCACCTTTCTTTTGCCCAGAAATGACATCACAGTAAGTGCCAGCAGGCAGGCCAGTCTGCAGAGTTACATTCGAAGACCTTTGGAAAATATTGAAATGCAAGAATAATTATCTGGACTCTCAGATGCTTTGCAACTAATGTTAGAGACTTTCTCAGATGTTAGGTAATTCTGGACTTGTTATTCTGCAGCACTTCTCTGGACACTCCAGAGTCTGTTCTCCCACAAAATAACAGTACTTTAGGAGTACTGAGTGAGGAGGCTACAAAAACACCAAAAGTTCAGGTTGTGCTCAGGCATCATAAAGCTGGTCAAAACACATTAGTTACAATAATTTTTCATGTGAGTTCTTCTACATTATGGGCATGTAAAGGAATTTGCGGCCAATCACATAGAATTAGGCTCCTTTGCAATGAAGAAAAATAATTATGTAAATAAATTAATTGATATACTAGTATTTAAGTATTTATTAGCAATGAGAGGAAGCTTGGGTGTTCCCACTCTCCAAGAACTTTAGGACTTGAACTCCAGAACTTCATATTGCACTTCAATGCAATTTTCATCTTACCCTACCAAAACCCAGTTAGCTTTTTTAGATTATCCCATCACAATTTCTCAGAAATGTCTCCACTAGTAACCTCGATTTTAAAGAGCTTAAAGGTACTTGAGAAACGCCAGAGTCCACTCAGACACTGTATTCCTGACATCACAGTACCTGAGAAGAACATACCAAAACAGTCTAACAAACTAACTAATAAAACTTCTCCAAAGTCTTTGCAGGATGTCCAAATGGAACTACTTGTGATGGAGAGCACAGAAGGCTAGAAGAAAAGTTAACTGAGAACTCAATCACTATATCCTTCAAATTGCTCATGATCCTAACGTACTTCTAATTATTACATATCTGACACACTCCAGTTCTCAACCCATCTCACTCTTGAGTACAAGATTGCAACACAGTTTTAAAAACTGCAACTTTTGGACCATACCCTGAGTCACCAAGTTCATTTCTGTCAGCTCAGACTCATATGGCTGGCTGACCATGCTCTCCAGTGATACAGTCAACGCCAGGAACTGGGAAATAGCAGCAACACAGTACAAGACCTAACCTTGGACAGTGAAGAGTGCTCCTGGTAGGATGGAGAAAGTTAGTTTAAACACTCAACAACCAAGACAGATGAAGTACCCGTTACAAAGCTCTGTTGGAGCTCGCAACACCTTAAAAACTTTCTATGCTCATTAGAAGAATTGTAATTAATTCTTCTCTTACCAGTCATCGTTATTGAAAGCGATGAAGCCTTTATTGCCACGGCCAAAAGCCACTTGATTGCTGCCGTTATCCCACCAGTTGGAGAAAGGCTGACCATCCACCACATTACGGAAGATAACCATGTTCCTGAAAATGCAACAAATGGCTGTCACTGTGGCTGCAAGAGCTCTAAAGCCATGAGGAACATGAAGCAAAAGCAACTGCTTTTACTTCATTTTTTTTCTTCACAGTGTCCTACTTTATTTGACGCCAGCGATGTTCACAAACCCAGTCATTGCCACACGTTGTGTCTGCATTGATTGTAACAGGCTTCGTTGATCCATCTGAGTTACTTGGTGGTCCCATCCAGTCATTGATGTCCTGTGATTAAGTAGACAAGTTTAAAACTTCTTACTGAAAATGCAGAGAGCCTGTCTGTAGAAAATACCTAGCTGGAGCATCAAATTTCCACCCGCTAGCTCCAACACGGGATGGAGAAATCACTTCACAAATTTAAATGCACTGGACTGCGTCTCTGGCTCTGTTCCGATCCTTGTTCACCATGAATTTACCTTCAGCATTACGCGCTTACCTGTCCATTTACAAAATATCTTGGCCAGCGAAAACTTGACATCACACGTGTGAACCCATACGGATGAGCAAGCATGAAACCAACTGCCATTTTGTAAAGTCTGTTTGTTAGACAAAAAAACTAATGAGAGGTGGAAAGAGAAACGGTGCCAGGGAACCAAGAGACAAACAAGCAAAAGGAAGAAGCATCACACAGAGAAGAGCAATCTCTTACCTGGCATCCCAGAAGGTTAGGATGGAAGCTCCACCAGCCCCGTGCCCCCTCTGGTTGTCGTGATTGTCCACAAAGACCAGGGCTCTGTCAGAAGGAGCAAAGCCCCAGCCTTCTCCCCAGTTCCTAGCCAAAAACACAAAGACTTGAAGCTATCCTGTCAACTGGCGCACCCAGCATATCCCCAGTAAGTCACGGGATGTTCACCCTTACTTTAAGTAGGCCATCTTTTCTCCATTCCACTTGCGGATCACCGTCCCCAGTTTTGCACCATATTTGAATTCTGTCACTCGGCCATTTCCAAAGTAGTCACTGCCCTTGATGGGCTCTCCACCCAAGTCAATCACCTGGTACACAAAAGATAGAACATTCCTTCCTACTTAAAAAACAAACAAGCAAAGGGCATTGCCCTAGACATTGTTTTAAGGAAGAGGCACTACTTTAGCTAAGTACATTACGTGGTTTACTTGCAAAATTGTACTTAAAGTTATTTTCGTAATTTAATCTCAGCCTAGCTGTGAACTTGTTTTTTGTCTCCATCATAAATCTTCTTACTCTGACTGATTATTACTGTAAAATTAAGGCATGAGCCCTACCAACTTTATAGTTAGTCTAGTCACCAATGCCTTTGCTTCCAGCACATGAGCGATCTCATTTCATTATGTTGCTAAAGAATGTTTTTATTTTCTATTTGCCGTAGACCTTGCAGGCAACATACTGATTTAATAAAATGCATCTAGCAAGATTAGCATCTGCTGACTGAAACCAACAACTACCTGCTTCTTAGTTCTTGTTAGGATTTGTCAAACATAAAACACAAATTTGGAATGTCAAGTAACACTGGTTATGCCAGTGGAAAGCAAAGTTTCAGACTCTAATCACCATTTATATCTTATTTTGCAATTTATTATCCAGAATTTAAATTCAGGGAGTGAAATAATCTCTTTTTTAAATCAACAGAATTTCTACACTAACTTTAATGCAGTAAATTTCACCTCAAGTGAAAATTCCAGGTTACCTAGTTCCAGAAGGTCCAACACGACTGAAGCATTTTAGATATCAAAGAATATTTGTGGTAAGAGTAGATATTTGTAAATTATGGTTATTAAAACTTGATGAGTCTGAAAGCTGCTTGGGTCCAGCTCAAGCAAAGCATCACTTCTGTTGTGGGACTGAGTCTATACTGTGAGTCTATACTGTGCAAGAAACATATTTGTAAAGTACAATTTGAAAAATAAAGATTACCTCCTGGTAAATGAAAGGCTTAGTTCCTGCAGGAAACCATTTGGTATTTAGATCTTTCAGCTTGTCTAAAATCGCCTTCACATCCCCAGGCCACATATGCTTGGCAGCATCAATTCGAAAGCCCGCAACGCCAATATCAATGAGGTGGTTCATGTACTGGGCAACTTTTGAGCGTACATAGTCCTTCTCCAGGGCCAGATCCAGGAGGCCAACCAAGCGGCAGTCCCGGACCTATATAAAAATTCTGAAATGAAACATTTATCACCTAATAAACTAAATGTAGTGTTCTACACACATTTTCAATTTTGTTATTGTCTTGATTTTATTTGGTGGGGATGGTGCTACGGTGGCAGTTTCTAAGCTGCTGGAAGTTTCCGCTTTGTCCAGCGGACTCGGCCGGGCCTAGGCCGGACCTGCTGCTGCCCAGGGCCGAGCCAATCTAAACTAGAGAGGCATGGGTTTGATGGATGGACCACTCGGTGGATAAGGAGTTGGCTGGATGACCGCACTCAGAGAGTGGTGGTCAACGGCTCAATGTCCAAGTGGAGACCGGTCACCAGTGGCGTCCCTCAGGGGTCTGTGTTGGGCCCGGCCCTGTTCAACATCTTTGTCGGCGACATGGACAGTGGGACAGAGTGCACCCTCAGCAAGTTTGCCGATGACACCAAGCTATGTGGTGCCGTCGACACGCTGGAGGGGAGGGATGCCATCCAGAGGGACCTGGACAGGCTGGAGAAGTGGGCCTGTGCCAACCTCCTGAAGTCCAACCAGGCCAAGTGCAAGGTGCTGCATCTGGGTCGTGGCAATCCCAGGCACAAATCCAGGCTGGGCGGAGAATGGATTGAGAGCAGGCCTTAGGAGAAAGACTTGGGAGTGCTGGTGGACGAGAGGCTCAACATGAGTGGGCAATGTGCCCTTGCGGCCCAGAAGGCCAACGGCATCCTGGGCTGCATCAAGAGGAGCGTGGCCAGCAGGTCAAGGGAGGTGATTCTACCCCTCTACTCTGCCTTGGTGAGACCCCACCTGCAGTACTGTGTGCAGTTCTGGAGCCCCCAACATCAGAAGGACATGGACCAGTTGGAGAGGGTCCAGAGGAGGGCCACGAAGATGATGAGAGGGCTGGAGCACCCCTCCTATGAGGACAGGCTGAGAGAGTTGGGCTGTTCAGCCTGGAGAAGAGGAGGCTCCGGGGAGACCTGATAGCGGTCTTCCAGTACCTCAAGGGGGCCTATAGGAAAGATGGGGAGAGGCCTGTTGTGATAGGACAAGGGGAAATGGGTTTAAATTAGAAGGAGGTAGGTTTAGATTAGATATTAGAAAAAAATTTTTCACAATGAGAGTTGTAGAGCACTGGAACAGGTTGCCCAGAGAGGTGGTGGATGCCCCAGCCCTGGAAACATTCAAGGCCAGGCTGGATGAGGCTCTGAGCAACGTGATCTACTCAGGGAGGTCCCTGCTTCTTGCAGGGGGGTTGTACTAGATGACCTTTGAAGGTCCCTTCCAACTCTAACCATTCCATGATTCTATGATTCTATGATTCTAATTGGTAGCAGAATGTTCCGTGATAACGCCTCTGCCATAACAGATTTAAGAAGGGGAAAAACAGGGGAAAAAAAAAGTAGAGAAGATGTGAAGAAGCTGAGCGGGAGCAGAGAGGGGGAGGCGCGAGCCCTGTGGGCCTTGCACCCCTCACCCTCTGGCCTCTTGCTGGGCGGCGACTGGGCCATGACAGTTATCTACATTACTATGTCAAAATAAAACCTTCACTAGCCGTTGATCACCATGGATATCTTTGCCTTGGACAGCTATTTTGGATAGTCATCTACTCAGAAGCAGTATTAAGTCTGCATTTACCCAGCTTACACAACTGTAGGTGCTAAAAGATTATAATAGAGTCAAATTATTAAATCTAATGCAAGTAAAGAGCAAAAATATGATAAATTATTTTTACTCCCATGGAACCGATTCATTACTATTTCAAGTGCACTCATTTCTTCTCTGGTGCAGGAAAGATTTATAGAAATTGTATTCCTAAATCTTTTAGAAATCTCCAGTTATTATAGCCTTACTAAACATTAAACTCCCTGTCCCCTTTCTGCCTTTGTTTCCTGTAAAAACAAAATTATAGGCATAAATTTTCACTAAAATAACACTTTTTTTAAAAAAGCATTTCAGTATATTCAGTACACGTTTACTGACTCTTACAATGGGTTTCCATGGCTATGCACATCTGCCTGGAGAGAGTAAGGAGCATTAGCCTGTGTTGCAAACTGTACTAAAGAACTGGCTCTAAAGACGCTCCTTTAGAACTGCTCAAGAATCCAGGGACAAATCTCCCCTTCTGCCTTTTCTCCAAAACTCCTCTCCCCTTAACTTAGATTCACATACATTTGAAAGGCATACGACATCATTCAAGAAAGATAGGTAGTTATCTTTATAAAATAATTTTTCATTCTGCGATCGTTTTCAAGTCCTGACCTCATAATCTGATACAGAGGAACAGACAGGCTCCTCTTATCTGCGCAAAGGAAATCTTTCTTAGGAAGGGAAATCTCTAAACAGAAGGCTGATTTTCAGGATTTTAGCATTATTATTTTTCTTTATGAAATCCTCTTCTGAAATCAAGACCAAATAAAACTTCCAAATTACAATCAGAAGTAAATAATAACTCTTACATTTTTTTATGACATAAAAAAGTCACACATGAGAATCCCTAAATAGAGCTTTAAAAATGCCTTTATAAAGTACCTGAGCATGTTGTCTAAACTTGAAATTGAGCCACTGGCTCAAGTAGAGCCATTCCTTTAAGAAGTGGTGTTCCTGATAGTAAAGCTAACCTCTGTTATCAAGAAGGATGATTTTCCACGAGGCTTTTTCTTTTGTTTTGTTTTTAAAAAATGTGTGACAGTAAAGGGGAGCACAGAAACAACAGCCCAGGAACAGATGTATATGAGAAATATATTTGTAGTTCTAGGTTTACCTGAAATATATCATGATAATTCTCAATGTCTCCACTTCTAGATTTACATTTACCATCATTAAAGTCCCAGTCAGAATACGGCACAGCTGGAAAATCTTTAGTCTTTGCACTGAAATAGCTTCCACAAGTAGTACGGTTGCCAGCGCCAACATTAGCTCCGCACATATGGTTGATTACTGCATCCACATAAATACGTACCTAGAGAACAGTATTGGCATTTCAATTTGAGAAAGCTGCATCCCACAGCACTACTAAGGAATGTTCTCTCTCTCTTACCCCCTGTTCTGTCCCCCTATTTCTGCTTCCTTGCTTCTCCCAACATTTTATTTAAAATATTTCTCTTTTATTAACAGATAGCAATGGTGATACAACATGCATCTCAACAGATCGGCAGAAAAAAAACACCTTTACTCCAGTGCTACCATGTCTTCCCTTCTAGATTACTGGTTGTCTACATCCTTGCGCTCTTAACACCAGAAGGTTTTTCAAGGCACTTACTCCGATATTGTTGCACCTGGTCACCATGTCTCTAAATTCAGCCTCATTTCCAGAACGTGTGCAGAGCTTGTAGCTGACTGGCTGGTATCTTTCCCACCACGGTTGCGAGGGGTGAGCAATGACAACATTTTCATTTGGGGGTGAAATCTGTGAATAAGATGGTGTCTCTTGAGAGCAGGATGCTGATAATGGTATATTTGTCTACTCAGTATTGTCACAGAAAGAACATAAGAATAGACCATCAGGTCCCTTTAATGGAAGATGCTTGCAATACCTAACCCATACAGATCCTCAGTGTCCTCCACTTACACTGTAGTGGGCTAGAAATAAAAGACTTAGGCCTGGACCTTGGAAATGCAGGCCTCAAAGATCGAAAGAAGGGTCTGAAATCTGAAGGACTAGGTCAGTAAAGATAGCCCAAAATCAGGAAGCAATTGACTACAGACAACTGAGATACCATCCTGCCCTTAAAATAGATCTGACTTCACATTTTTGTAATGTTTTGGATAAAATTCTTCTTGAAATGAGACTTGTCACAGTTTCCAGATAAGCTATACCTCTTCCTCTTATAGCCTCTTTCCAAGACACTTTTCAGGCAACAAGCTTTTGCTGTTACCTCCAAGTCTCTGGGCACAATCATCTGATCCCAACATTTCTGACAAAGATCCCTAGGCTGCAGCCTACTTAGCTGCCACACCTTTGTGACCAGCTCAGCAAGTCTGCATCTGAAAAAAGCTTTCATTCTGAGCCCCTGTCACAGTATGGATTAAAAAGGTATCCAAGTGCATGCCATAGTCTGAGAAATCAGTTTAAAATCAATCAGGCCTACGTGCGGGGAAAGAAGTTTGCAAAGAAAAGATGTATCATTTGGAAATCATGGGAAAGTTCTCGCTCAGGTCAACTCACAAACTCCTGCGGTACAAGAGACAGCTAAACTTCTCTCACCAATTTTCCCTGAGCAATCTGACAAACAAACTGAAATAGTTTAATACATAACTGCTCCCAATCGCACAAACCCACCCGTCTGACACTACTGGTCCCACAGGAACATGCGTCTGTTCTTCAGATGGCACAGATTCACATCAACACACCTCCCCCAGAGCTTCTGTGCAGTTCACCTCTGCCTGCTCCCCGCAAAGAAGGGTCACGTAACGGCTTGCTCTGACACTCGGCTTTACAGACAGAAACTTGCTGGTTTGGGTGAACACAATTAGCAGCATTTTATATATATATATTTAAAACCTTCAGCACTCTGGTATTCTCTTCAGAAGTCCTCTTTTTTTTTCATGTTTCTCTAGCTCTTAAGAGCTTCCCTTGATTTAAATAATATCAAGCAGATAAAGTTATTCTTCACAGCAGTAAAAGAAAAAAGATTTACCCAGTGATATGCATTTCTAACTCACCTAAATGTAACAGCACAGAGCGCAAAATATGCACTTTGGAGCAATGAAATAAATTCCTGCTTACACATGATGACTGAAGATTATATTTATCAGCATTTACTACTTCCATTACCAATTTCTATTTTTGTTTCTCAGTACCTGTCCTTTGGCGAATTAAATATTTTGTCTGAAAAACAAATCGTCATCTATGTAGCAATTTCCTACTGACAGGAACAGACATACCTGAACTCCCCCAAATCCATTAGGAGCTAAATAGCGTTCACACTCAAGAGCAATATCTGCCCAGCGCCATTCAAAGAGATGTACAATAGACGTCCTCCCAGGGAGAGTGTTAGGGTTGTGCTGTGCCCAGCACACCCCTATAATTAACAGGAGAAAAGAGACACCCATCCTGTGCTCTGTGATCAGTTGCGCTCTTCTTACTGCCCATTTATGTTCCTGCAAGAGGGTAAAGTGCACATTACAAAATACACATTTAAAAGTCAATGCCCATCTCTGGAATCTTATTTATTTAACTTCACTTGATTGTCATTTTGTTTGACAATTGCATTCTATCTAAGCTCATTCAACCTCCTATACTAACAGTAACTTTGTTTTTCTGAAGTTAAAATTCAGACATTGTCTAATACCAGCTGTCTCTACTGTGCAAAAGTTGTATTTTTATTAGTATAAAGGCAAAAAACAACCCCAAAAGACAAAGGAATATTCATATAGACTGAAATGGACATATCATTTCTCATTTTAATGTATAATACTTCACATTCCTATTTATCCCTGAGAGGTGTTTTTTTTCCAATCTGTGTTACTATGACTTATGCATATTTAGATAAGGCCTTAGAAATGTGGCATGGCATATTTCTTATTATCCATTGCCACAAAATTCCAGAGATTTTGCAGGTCTAACATACGTGAGTCTGTCCTTCATGATATGCACGACATCTATCATTCAAACAATAGTCCTAATCTCTGAAGATCTCTCACACACAGAAGTCACCGTACTGACTCAAAATCAGAAACGCTAAATGTTTAATCTCTGTACACTTGCACAATTTGTGTGGAGATACCCTTCTCCCGGAGAACACAGTGCAATGGTGTGCAGAGGTTAGCACTGGGAATGTCTGTAACAAAGAAGTCTCCTTCTCAGAGCCCAGGTACAGCGTTCTGCAAAGGCACCGCAGGAACTTTCCAAAGGAGGAAAACCAGCAGTGTTACTTTCTGATAAACTAGGCGAGGAACTGTACCTCCCAGTTCATACTGTATTTGTATTAATTTATATACCAATACAGATGACAGGCCTATTAAAACTGCCTCTCCTTTTTCTTACCTAAAGAGAGATACAACAAAACAGAAGTGAAACAATTATCAAGGTTTACATTACACTATTTAGCATTTCATTTTGCACTTCTCATGTTTATAAGTTGATTCGGAGAGTCTGAAAGTCCTACAAGGAGATCTTTTGCAAGCAAAAGGCTGAACTTCCCTCAAACAACAAAATGCAGAATGTTGTTACCTTCTTTAAGTATCTATTCTTTGTGAAACACTATCATAACACAGAAACAACACAGGGAATAAGGAGATTCCTGGGTGTTGTCATAGGGGACACTAAATGCTTCAGTGAAGGTTTAAACACGAACACATGGCCCTTCAGGTTGAGCTATGTGAGAGAAACCTTCACCCTTTCCTGATTTAATACAGATTTAGGAGTGCACTGCTGAAAACCCCACCCTGCTATGATACAGATACATAAACTTTTTTTTTTATAAATCTTACATGATTTCTACCACACAACTCTCCTTCTCTCATTTTTATCTCAGGGAAAAGACAATTCATATCTCTGTCAGCAAAGCTGCACTCTTTGGAGTGAATTCAAGCACAAAATATGCCAGTTTGTAAAGTGCAGAACCTGCCCTCCAGAGCCTGTTGCTGTCAGCTGTCACCATACTTCGCACGCAGCCAGAGTTGTTTAGAATGGATCATTTGATAAATTTAGCTTGTTTTTCTGCTCGCAGACAAAACAGTTTTAATGAACTTACTTACTTGTAGCTTTTCAGTAGAGTATACAGATAAATTTCAGCTACAAAGAATCATTCCGTGTGCTTCCATCTGTGTGAAAGAATGCTGCTTTGCCTGGATAGGAAGAATACACATTAACAGAAAATGAGCTAAGCAAGTCTGATCGTCTCTGGTGGTGAGAGAAGCCACTGATCAGCCTGGCAATTTTTACTTACAGCAGTAAGTACACAAAGCAGCAAGAATATATTTTGACCTAACCAACTCCAGCTTGATGAGAAGACTCAATGTCGTTTTTCATTTCTTTGAAATAGTTCTATGGCTGCTCGGGCTTCACTACAATCAATAAGAGAACTGAGATGTTGAAATCCCCAGCACACCCTGAATGCTCTAGCTTCAAAATGCCTTTGAAACTTGGAAAAAAACAAGAGGCCTTAGTAGAAAAGAGAGCACAACTGATAGGAATTCAAAGAACACGGGAGATAACTATTTCTGAAGAATGCTGTTGCTATCCCGGACCACCTGAGAACTGAGGTCAGCTTGTCTTCTGCTGCGGTATGAAACTCAGCTGCTATCTCCAGAATACCGGCCACAATTATTTAAATTTGCGAGAGGTTTGACACAGGCCTGCTGAAGCTTCAGACGCTAAAGGCTGTTAGAGGAAAGCAGTTTCCATGTGAACTTCCAGCCGCCCCCGCCAGAACTTCCCGCAGCAGCTGCACGTTTCACACAGAGCAGCCCCTCCACCTCGGCAGCCCCCACCGCCCCCCAAGAGGCACAGCGCCCGTCCGGAGCTGCTCTGCCCCCCCGCCCCCCAAGCCTGCGGGTCCCTTCAGCACGCACAAGCGACAGCTTGGCCGAAAGCAAAGCCGCAGAGCAGAACGTCCGCGCAGCAGGGCCAGCCCGGATCGCCTTCAGCGGCCCCACCGCCGCCACCGCCCGCCCGCCGCCGCCGCCGCCACGGGAGCCCGGCCCCTTCCGCCGGCGTGGGGCGGGAGCGGGCGCCAGGCCGCCCCGCCGGCTCCTGGCTGCCCGGCAGAAATCGTCACGGGGTGAGTGAAGAGTGTTTATGTCTTTAGTACAGCACCACTTCGCTGTTATCCTACTTCACCGGTTTGAACGTTTACTGAGTCGGCCTTCTATGCAATATTTTAATAGCTCGGTTCTGTGCTTCTAATTCAACGCGGTTTTTAGAACCCATTGCATGTTTCCTCTATTCTGTACCTTTTTATGTGCGTGTAGCTCAGCCCCGACCGGAACCAGACTCTCTCTCACTCCCACACCCTCCGAGAGCACAGGGGGACATAATATAAGAAAAACGGCCCGAGGTTTGAGATAAGGACAGGGAGAGATCCTTAAAATGACAGTCACTGGCAAAACACACTCGACTTGGGGAAAACTATTCATTTATTACTAAAACTAGCAGGAGAATGAGACAGGGAACCCCTCCCTCTTCCCGAGCTTAACATTATCTCTGCCACCTTCCCCCCGAGCGGCACAGGGGGAAGAGGGAATGGGGGTCGTGGTCAGTCCATCACGCGTTGTTTTACGCCGCTGCTTCACCTCGGAGGGAAGAACTCCTCACATTCCTCCCCTGCTCCAGCGTGGGGTCCCTGCCACGGGCCGCAGTCCTTCGTGAAACTGCTCCGGCGTGGGTCATCTCTTCCACGGGTGCAGCCCCTCCAGAACGGCTGCCCCAGCGGGGCCTCCACGGGCCACAGCCTCCTTGGGGCACCCGCCTGCCCCGGCGTGGGGTCCTCCCCGGGCTGCGGGGGGATCTCTGCTCCTCCGGGGGCTCCCCGGGCTGCGGGGGCACAGCCGGCCCCACCACGGCCATCACCACGGGCTGCAGGGGAATTCTGGCCGGGAGCCGCATTCCTGCTCCCCTCCTTCTGCACTGCCCTGGGCGCCTGCAGCCGTTCCTCTCCCAGAAATCCTTCACAAC
>WHYT01014189.1:0-20149 GCA_009806455.1 Tetrax tetrax
ATTTGTGAAAAATTTTTTTTTTTTTTTTTTTTTTTTTCAGTTGTTAAAGTAACAATTTCTTCTGAAAACTACCACTTCATTCTGCAATTACATTGTGGTAATTTTGGTCACATACCCTGCCTTTTAACTCTTTGCAGGTTTATATGACACTAGTCAAAAGCACCAATAAAAAGCTAGTAGACAATTTCTAATTGTCTTTTCTCTCCCTCTTGATAGGTGCATTAATGATACTTTCTAGATAGTTTATATTACAGTAAACTTAATATGAAGCTTACAAAGTTCACCTCTGTACCTCAGCCATTCTTTTCTATAATCAGGTTTTTTTACACAAGCACATGGAATTCAGGTTGAGTTGCAGTCAGTGCTCTGCAAATAGAAACAACTGTTCATGCTCTTGGTCTCAACAAGGTAGGAATAAACAGATAAAAATTTTCAAGCAACCCAAACATTATATGCCAAAACAAGTGAATGTATTACATTCAGTCTGACTACCAAGCCTCCTTTTATTTAACTTTTACTGGAATGGGTACATTTTTGTCTTCCTTCCTTCCTTCCTCCCTTCCCCTTCCTTGCTCTTTTTTTTTGGTCTCTCTTTCTTCCTTCCTTGTGACTTAAAAGTTAAGTATATTTTTGATAAAAAGATAAGGAAAAATATAATCTGGTTGAGTGATCTGAAGTATTCCATTATAATACTTTCCTAGGTCTGTGTGGCCAGAGTTAAAAAAAGGCCAAAAGAATTAGCTCCTTTCAGGAATAAGTCATGGTAATGATGACACTGCTACTCTGAAATCTACACTTGTTGCTTTCTGCTGTTTGCTCTAAGACAAATCCAAAATTAAATGTAAAAGTTTGGACAGGCCATCTCTTATTGGATGTGGGCCTGTGGGTGGCCCTGGCTGGGGAGGTCCATGATTGGGTAGGACAGGTCTGTGAGAAGCTGGAGGTTGCCCCTCTTGTGGTGTCACTGGGGCAGAGACTGTTGACTACGAGGGGCTGAAATGAGGTCCTGGGTCATGAGCAGAGTGAGGGAGCCCTAGGGAAGGATGACAGGGACAGTAGGGCCTGCAGTACCCTCAGGACCCTGACAGTATCTTCTGTTATGGTTTAGGTAGCTCTGTATTTATAGTTACCATTGCAGCCTTATAAACTAAACATCAGATGGCTCTTGAAAAATTGCAAAGGCTGCTTCTGTTTGAATATTTTTTTTGCGTGTCTTCTCTTCTCTATTAAAAAAAAACCAAATGAGTGTCGCGCTGTATTCTAGTATCAATAAGCAAGATTGATCTAGAAGTCAATGGCTTTTTCCTTTTTTGTACAGGTCCTTTTGGGTTGCTTGTCGCATGAAGAATGAGTGTCCATTGAAGATCCCTGGGTGAGATTCTCAGCTAGGGATGTCAGCAGCCATGCCTGTAAGTTAAGAAGCCAGAAGAGCACCATCATCTGCCTCTACAGGCAGGGAAGTTCATCAGCCTGAAGCAAGAAATGATGTGGCAGAGGAGCATGGTGGCTCTAGGCCACAGATGGCGGGGGAGTTTTGGATGTTCCAGTGGCCCCATGGTGCCACAGTGGCAGGAAGCTCTTCTGCAGCCGCTCTGCGAGGGTCATCCACAGGTTCCAGCCAATGAGACAAAGAAGCAGCTGCTGGAGAGCTCATTGCTTTTGGGATGTGGCAAGACAATAAGGCTGAACTGCAAAGGCTGAATTTTGGCAGAGTAAAAGGTTCTTTAAGTGGATGTGCAGAAAAAAAAAAAAAAAACTGAAACAGATCTTTCCCTGATACAGAATTCTTTGTGCCTTGTGTCTTCAGTAGATACTGATGAATAGCTGAAACATCCCAATGTGTTAAAAGACCTGCACCAAAACCCGAGGTTTAAGTGAATAGTAAATGCTATTAATTCAGCTCATTTTTTTCTTCTTATTGTTGCTTTTAATACCATTCCAGTCTATTTTAGAGAAGGGTACTTGGGGTTTTTACTCTTGAGAGATTTAATCCTGTCTTAGTGTGGAAATGAGCAAAATTCTTTCATAGGCCAGGAAACATCATTTTCATGGCCTATATGAAAAGTTTGGTTGACATAAGATATAGCTAGTCTGAAGTATTCAGCATTTGTGAGCCAGATCCCCTAAAGAACAGAGCAATGAGTCAACAAAATTAGAGTAATTTTTTTACAGCTTGGTTATATTTGCCTTCTTACTTTTCAATCTGTAGTGTAAATTGATTCATATTTACAAAATTTTTTCTAAAACTAGGCTTAGAGGGGGCTGAGTATTTGTTTTATTTTAAATAAACCAAGATTCTCGGGTATGAAATTGTTCTTAAGGATACTGTCTATTCAATTGTATGATCTGCTGTCTTATTTGACTTGGGGAAACAATTGCTAGTTTCAATATGAATCCAGCTTCTTAACGTAGGCAGGAGTTTTTTCTTATTCATATTTCAGTAGTTGCCAAAATGTAATAGATATTGTACAACCAAAAAAAGGAACAATTCCTGAATTGAAAATGTTATAGTATTGCTCATTTTCTTTTCCCAGTGGCATGGCAGTGATGGCATTTCTCATTAGCTGTAATGTTTGTTCTTCCTTTAGCATACGTGGCTATTCCTCCTTTGACCTTAGGTGAACATTACCGATATATGTTGCCTCATAAACAAGCCATTTTTTACAAGTCTTGTAATTGCATCTATGTGATGCTTTCTTTTGAGAGGTTGTTGCTGTTTCTTTTTGCTGCTGATATCTAACAATTCTTGGAACATTACTAAGGAATGCAGATCCACTAAGACTAAGATGGCTAATGGTGGTTATCCACACCAGCTGCACACAAATCCATCATCCTCCATAGTTCAACTCATTACTAACTACTGAGCCAGCACTAGAGCTTTTTATGCCTAAAAAAGTTGACACTCCATACCTCTTCAACTAATTTCTCAGGCTTAGATATACTCAGACTCATTAATAAACATGGACAGAAAAATAATGTTTATATTTTAAAGACATTTTTAAAAGCATCTTTTAGCATCATGCCAATTTTACATCTACAAAGGAATTTACGTAAATGTACAGGGAAAGTTGAAGGGCTTGTACCATAACTCAGTAAATGTTTACACTCAAATTAAAAAAAATAGATGGATTTAGAGCAGACTCACTTCTCAAAATTAACTAGTGGCACTATTCATAAAAGATATTTAAAATTATTAGTTGCTTAAGAGGAAAGATTGACTAAGTCTGTTTTCAGTAAGGATAGGAATGTAAAAGAATACCAATGGATACTTTGCCTGTGCCAAGTTGAAAATTAATGTGGGCAAGTTAAAAGAAGCCAAAATTCTTTTGTTACTTTTGAAATATTATATAACAATGGGATTTAATGTTTGTTTATCTCTTCCCCTTTTTTTCTTAATATGCACATAAATATTGTAGAAGCATAGAATAGTTAGGGTTAGAAGGGACCTTTAAACGTCATCTAGTCCATACCCTCTCAGTGAGCAGGGACATCTCCAACTCGATCAGGTTGCTCAGTGCCCCATCCAAGCTGGCCTTGAATGTTTCCAGGGATGGGACATCTACCACCTCTCTAGACAGCCTGTTCCAGTGCTTCACCACCCTCATTGTAAAAAATTTTATTCCTTGTATCTAGTTTGAATCTATTTCCCTCTATTTTAAAACATTATCCATTGTCCTTTCACAACAGGCCCCACCAAAGAGCTTCTCCTCATCTTTCTTGTAAGCCTCATTTAGCTACTTGAAGGCTTCTGTAAGGTGTCTACAGAGCCTTCTCTTCTCCAGGCTGAACAGTCCCAACTCTCTCAGCCTGTCCTCATAGGAAAGGTGCTCCAGCCCTCTGATCATCTTCGTGGCCCTCCTCTGGACTCGCTCTAACAGGTCCACATCCTTCTTATGTTGGTGGCTCCAGAACTGGACGCAGTACTCCAGGTGGGGTCTCATTAGAGTGGAGTAGAGGGGAAAAATCACCTCCCTTGACCTGCTGGCCACGCTTCTTTTGATGTAGCCCAGGATACGGTTAGCTTTCTGGGCTGCAAGCGCACATGTCGAGCTTCTCATCCACCAACACCCCAAAGTGCCTCTCCTCAGGGCTGCTATAAATCTATTTTCTACCCAGCCTGTATTTGTTCTTGGGATTGCCCTGACCCAAGTACAGGACCTTGCACTTGGCTTTGTTGAATGTAAGAGCATATCTATTGTAAATTGAAAATATTTAGCAGTACTATGCCCAAGTCATACTAAGTTGTACGAAGTCATACTGCTTGAGCTTTAAAAAAAAAAAAAGAAGTACAAGACACCTTGTACTTGATGCTTTTTATTAATCAAAATATATTTTCATTTTATTTCAGGAACTTGCTTCTGAAAATGTATCTGAATAGGTCTGTGTGGACACAATCACAGAACTCTATATTGTGGTTTTTTTCTGTACTGAGTGGCACATATTACATTTTAAAGTAACAAACAAATGTAACAGGTCAAATTCTTTGCCTTCAATAGTCACTGAAATTTAAAAGTAAAATTAAATGAGGCTAAAATTTTACTTAATGAGTCCCTATGGAACAATCACACAATCAAATTAAAGTGCTTCCACTAAAGTATATTACTGTTCACAGATGATATGAAGAACCTCCTACAAAAGCATGTGCTTTGTCTACCTGTTTCCTTACACCATTATCATCGAGCTGTCTTGATTGCTTCCTATAGGCCCTTGATATAAGTAAATAAAAATCTAAAAAGGACTTCATATAATATCCTGAACGTACCCAGAGGCCGTATATAGAAGGGCTCCCTGCCTGAGGCACACTCTCTGTATGCTGGCCCTCCTCTTGCCTGCAAATTCGTGTAGATTGCCTGGGCTTGATTCAGGGAAGTGACGCTTGCATAAGCGACTGTGAGGGAGCGCCTTCAGGCCCAGCATTTATTGGGCAAGATAAGCTGTGGGTAACCTTACCAGAAGCAAAATGGTGCTGCTGAGTAATGAGGTGGCAAATAATGAGATTCATGGAAAGGTTGAAGTAATTTGACCATACATGACAAAGAAAACACGACAGAGCCCAGAAACAAGGGCAGGATTGGTGTATTGCTTTCTGAATTCAAAATGAGCATCTCTGTACCAAAAATTCTCAGGAATATATTATGGAGAATAAAACCGTCTTCTTTTCCCTGACAGTTTTTAGTCTAAAATGCTATAGTTAATTTCTCCTATTAAGTGGATGCTTTTGGAATTTGAAATATAATTAGGTCATAAATATCCCCAAATAAGGGAAGAGAGTAAAAACCGAGTTGAACAGTTATGAAACTTATAC
This sequence comes from Tetrax tetrax, assembly GCA_009806455.1. Taxonomy (NCBI): domain Eukaryota; kingdom Metazoa; phylum Chordata; class Aves; order Otidiformes; family Otididae; genus Tetrax; species Tetrax tetrax. The sequence continues at coordinate 5,306 of WHYT01014189.1, forward strand.
ATTTTTCTTATTAATTTTCAATTAATGGTATTTAGAAACTTTTCCTTTTTTTTTTCTTTAACTATTTTTAATGCAAATACTAATATGAAAGTCAAGAACAAATGTAAAACATTTCCCACTAGTAGCAGTGGTAAACAGAACCATGGGAACTTATTTAAATATTAAACAGTGTTTCATTAGTTGTTTTTTTTTTTTTAATGAATGAACATATTTTGGTCTAATTGACTGCATTTACATTTGGAATATTACTACTGTTGGTTTGAAATTATTATTTTGGAACAGTCACTAGCTAATGGCTCTCATTTATTTTTATGAGTTATACTGAGGATTCCCCAGCCTTTCATATATCTCCACTTCTTTTGAAGTTCTGATTCTTTGTAAATAGTTATAAACCAGCTTGAAATTGTGTTATAAATTGATGTAGCAAAGTTTTCCTTATGAAATATGTTCCAAATTAAATAAAATCCCTTGAGTTTATAGACAAAAAATAACCTCATCCACTTAAAAACATTCTATGCTAAAACTCAACCACTGCTACAGAACTTGCAGGGGAAAATTCTGTCATGAGCTCCCCTTTCTCTTATGTTGTGCTGCACTAATCATTTTATTGATTACAAGTCATGGCACGGGAAGAATGGACATAATATGCAAACAAAACCAAAACATTAATTTATTAGATGTTCGTGGGGGTGATTTCAATAGTGCTTTTTTTAAAGATAAATTTTACATGAAGTTAGCCTCTTCTATCAGAATTAAAAGCTCTTTTGTAATAATTTTATTTAATCTTGACCCAGTGTGATTCCTAAAGTCATTTACCATCAAATGGCATTCCCGTTGCCCAGATCCTGTGATAATTTGCAGTTGGTTGATTGTCAGTAAATCCTATGCTCAGCCTTTTCATGCCAATTAAAAAATTAGATGCTGATCTCAAGCAAGGCTTCATATTGGTCACAAAGCTTTGGAAAGTGAGTGAACACAAAATTCATATTCTTTAAGAGTTTCATCAGTTACAGTTTGAAGAGAAAGGTGGGAAGATGACTGGGAGTGCAGATTGTGTAGCCAATTATCTTTATTGACTAGAGCAGTAGGATGACAACTTTTCAGTAAACATGAGAGTTTTGAAGTTTTGTAAAGCATTTTAATCTTCTTCCTTTTAATTGTCTGGTTTTCCTTATTTTATTTTTTTTTCCAGATGAATAATAATCATAAAACCTGATAAATTAGATCCATATTTTCAATGTATTTTTTAACATGGGGAATATAACTGTGTTTCCAACAGGAATCTCACATCAAGAGAACTGTCTTATCAGTATCAGAGCCAGAGATAAAGACAACGCTGTTGAACAATTTCAGATTTTTAAAATGATCTCTTTTAACACATTTAAAGAACTTTAAAGAATGATGAGCAAATTATGTACTTAAATAATGCAGCCAAGGGTTAATATATTGTTTTCCCTTATTAAGGGAAGAGGACAGAAGGAGGCATGTCAGAAGTCATCATTCACTATATATCACCAGTAGTACCCTTCCCCTTTGGGTTGTGGGAGATAGCAGGCTGATGAGATAATAGTTAAGTGAGTCATGAGGGCATTTTTTTTTTTTTTTTTTTTTAACCTAAAAGCTGTAGGATCCCTAAGTAAGGAATCAAAGACCCAGATGAGTCTTTATGCTCTGAAAGTTGCAGGGAGGTAAAGGAGATAAGGACACCATCAAAGCTCTAGATGCTGGGAACTTAGTGCCAAGGTGAAGAAATACCCCTAGAGAAGCAGAGAGTGCAGATGTGAGTCTTGTGGACCAGAGCAACTCAGTATGGTGTGTACTGCAAAGTGCAACCTCCGTAAGATGTGAGAAAAGCAGAATTGTGCCATCCACTGAAGGTCCTACAGCTGTCTAGAAGTTTGCAATTGTCCTCTCAGATGGGCCAGGGCTGGTGAGTGGAAGAACAAGGGAGAGGAAGCAGCATGTTTGACATTTCTGTGCAAGAACTCATGGAAAGAATAGTATCACAGTATTGACTCAAAAAAGTCAAGTGGTTTTTACAAGCTATTGCCAGGAAGGAGAGATACCAGAGGAGCTTCTAGTAAGTGAGAAAAATTTGTCCTGTGATGGTGTTATTGGACAATGACATTCCAGGATAAGAAGGAAGAAATACCTTGGACCAGGAAACTGTAATTGCTCTATATTTGTTAGAATATAAATAAAAGTACCATCCAAAATAACATGCAGTTATCTCGTATAATAGTTCCTCCTAGTAAATAGTCCCTCCACGTTGTTAGGGCTGCAAGCTGTACCACATTAAAAGAAACTTAATAATGATGGATGTTGGTTTTTTTTTTTTTACTTTGACCTTCTGAATACGAATTCAGTGTCTCAAACAGCAATTTTTCTAAGGTCCAGATACAAGATTTACAGGTTGTTATTATTACTACCATCCTCAAAAGGCACTAAAAGTTACGCAAAGTAGGGCTCATTATGATATATATCCATTAGCCCTGTGATGTCTGACTGTGGGTCAGAAATCTTGTGTATAACAAGAGCACACATATTATTCAGAAGCCTGGGGCAAAGTCTTCTGTTGTATTTCTCTGACTGGTTTCTGTGGTTAAAAATAAAGAACCTCATGATCATCCTCCTAACAGGAAAGCTCTGATGGCATGTTTTACAGAACACTTTATCTTCATTGCTCTTCAAGAATCTAGAGTGAGAATCTTTGATTGTCTGTAATAGGCTGGAAACTTTAGTTTGACTTCCCTCACTTATCTGAAGAAATTCATTATCTCTTTTAAATTGACCTTTATAGTTTTCCACCAAGAAATTGATTGCATTCATTAATGGTTTGGTGTCTTCAGAGAATCTAAATTGTTGTTTTAAATATATTTTAGGAGCTGGCTGACAGAATAAATCTCCTCTTGCCCTTCTCTTACCAAAATCCTTCGTAAGAGAAATAAAAGAATGGCATGAAACACTATTACTGATGTTAGTTGACAGTTTAGTATTAAGAGCAGAGAAAGATATCTGTTCCTGAGCATCAACTGTGGAATGCAGAAAATTAAATGCTAAATTATTACTTATATATGAAGGATTGACATCAAACCACTTATTCCTGTATACTTCTAGAAAGTTGTAAATGACTAAGAAGTTCCCGTAGGTTGTAAATAAAGGTCTCATTCAAAATAGTAATTTTGCTCAACTATAATAATGATATCTTTAAAGGGAGACGGTTCCATTTCCCCTCAGAAATGCTAATAAAATATTCATTAATGTTGTCATACCCCACTGACTTAGAACTGGGATTACGTATTTTTTATGTATGATACAAAATATCACTCTTTCTACACACAATTTTATGTCAAGATTTTTTTTACTTTTTTTATCTTTTTTCAAGATAAAAGACAGTCTAGACCTTAGTGGAGGTTGTCTGAGTGAATACAGTCTGTGGAAATCTGGGGAGATATCCTACCTCCTCAGACAATTTTTGGAGCTTGTAGCAAATTTGATCTAAATGAATAGTTAGAGCATAGCAGTTATTTGCGTCCCCTGAACCTTAAAAATATTTTGCTTCTGCGGGTGTTCTCATTCTGCATAGCAAATTCCTTGGACTAATACAGCCCCAGAAAAATTCTTTGCACTCTTGGCCTTTCTGGTTAGCTTCAGAAAATTCTTAATACTTATTGTTGTTCTCTACTGGTCTTTTTTATTATTATTATTTTAATAGGTTTATATGCTTTAGTTGTTTTAACTAGGAAAGAAAAAAAAGCAATTATCCTTTTAAATTAGTATTCCTTATACAACCTGGACTGCATTTTTAAAAATGACTGTTCTGAATCTTAGTTTTGAAATGCTTTACTTGAGACATATCTGTATTTTTTTTTATATTAAAAAAAAATTAAAAAAAAATCTGAATATTTACCCCCTGAAACCCATGCTTGTTTACAGAAATTCAGCTTGCATGCCAAAGAACAGGGTGATTGAAACATACAGGTTACATATGAAAATTGAAATCCCAATTTTGAAAGCCTTGTCTCTTATTCAGTATGTTTCTACCCTACAGAAATGCTGATGTTTACCTTGCTAGGTCAGAAACAATTGTGGATGTGAATAATAAAGAAGATTGTTGCATAACATGGTATAAAGTCATGCTTGCCAGACACTACAAATGCAGTATTTAAATTTTACTGTGTACCAGCTGAAGAAAAGTCATTAACACTGTAATGTTTTCCAGCTAAGTAATCAGACCATGATAGAAGTGAACTGAACATGCTGATGCCTGAATGTAGAAATGAGGATCTATGGCCTCTGGGCAACTGGAAAGCTTCCAGGATGTGTGCTTGGTGTTCTGCTTTTTGTCAAATAGACTTCAGTGTTCAGCTGCATCACATCACCAGCTGTCTCCCTCTCCCTTTCTCTCACCCTTCCACCTCCCTCTTCCTCTTCTTCCCTCTCACTCTCACCCTCCCCTTCTTCCTCTCTCTCTCATTCTTTTTGCTTAGGAACACTTAATGCATTCACATTTGTATATGTAAATTGCATAACACACTTGTAACTAGGAATGGGAGGGCTAGAAATTACTTGTAGGGATTTCAGTAAAAGAAGCATACAAATAATTGGGTAATTTAGTACCAAAAAGTGACATTATGATGTTTAATACCGACATACAGCTGCACTTAATTTTTCTTTTTCACACAATAAAGGTCAAAAGAGGTGTTATTGAGAATAGTGGAGAATGAAAGCAAGGAATTATAGGAAAAAAATTAAATAAGGTATTATGAGAGAGATTAATATTGCCTGGCTTAATGTGCTTTTGTAAGTATGTCATACTGCTGTTATGATAAAAAGGGAAAGAGAGAGAGAGAGATTTTCCTTCAGAAACCAAATGAGCAGCACAGTCAAGTGTCTGGTTGTTTTCTGGAGCACCCGTTCTCTTTTTACTGACTCCTCATGAGTTGTATTCAGTGTCTGATTTTGGTGCCTAAATTGATGTCTAATTCTGCGTGTTGCAAATATTTCTTCACCAGGAAACTACCAAGAATTCAGAAGATACAAAAGCAATGCAAGATCAGATCTATTCTTGAAATATGAGATTAAAGGCATGCTGTTAGTATCCTTCATAAGTGTACATACCATTGTCTAAATGAAGATTCATTTTACTCTCCTACCATAAAAGATGAAGATGAACCCCTCAAGCATAATATATGAAGGTAATAGCATTATTGTCTTTTTGCTAGTAACTATCAGCTGTAGATGTTTAACTTTTAGCAGCAAAGCAAGTTACTGTCCTTTCCTTGTTCTACTGCATTGCTAGCTAGGAAATAATAACACTGTTGGAGTAATTGCCAAGGTGTTTTTGTAAACATGAAGTCTCCTAAGATTTTTAATTGTATGAATATTTGGTAATGTAATTATACAAGCTTATAGAGTGCTACGTCTTTGTTCATGCAAGATAGTGGCTTAATGCTAAGTGATATCGCAATCAGCACCATTCAAAACGTAAGGTTATTCTTGCTGGTCATTCATGCACTGTGGCACAAGGGAAAAGAAGACTGGAGATCTCAGAAACATATTTATTTTAGGTGGGCTCACCCACAAAGAAGCAAATCTTAAATCATGCAAGTTCTTGCAGAAAGCTACATGAATTTTGCAAGTCATCATTGTTCATATAGAGGTTCCTTTTAAGAATTTTTCAGCCATCTCCATGGATATCAAAGACAGCATGTTAGGATTAGTGACTATAAGTGAGAAGGTAAGGGAAGAAAATTTTATTTTCCTACTTTTGCATGAAATATTCAGAAACTCCTACTTTTTGTGTTGTAAAAGTTATTGACTGAGTTTTGGCTGTGGAGTGTGCCAAGAAAGTATTGTGCAATATAAACATTAATGTAAAAGCAAAGAACAACCAAAAAGACTAGTTTAAATTGAAAGATACTCAGTGCCTCATCATTGTTTCTCTCTCTAACATTTTATCTGAGGCAACTCTCCAGGGATCAAGAATGAATTCAGTCTTCCTGATGTTTTTGATAGGTACCCAGCATTCTGCATGACTGGAGAACGGGTACAAATTTGAGAAGAACTACATACTTTAACATGTTGATGTTGTTAGGAGCAAGCAGGGAAAGAACTGTTCAAAAGTACTTCACCAATTGTCATTAGGTGTACATTTGACCTATGGAATGACTTTATTCGTTATCTGTTTAAAACATTAATCACAACAATGATTATTTTCTGAAGCTCTTCTGTCCTTGCTGTTTGGGTTTTTTTTATATATATATATTTTTCTTTCAGTATTCTGTGCACGGCTCACTTTCTCTTTAAAAACAAAATACATAGTCTGCTTACAGTGAGAACCACTGGAAACAAAATGATTTTTTTCCTATTACAGCTTAGGCTAAGTTTTAAAAAATGCCGTTTCCATTGGTCTCAAATTAATGTAACATTTTTTTTTCTGAAATTTGTGTGCAAACAGATAAGCTTTAGTTCTTTCTTAGTTTCATGGAGATTATAGAGCAATTACGGCTTGTATCAGTCATCAGTGGCCGTTTTCTTACATCACTGATCATTTTCTATTGCAAATTGTTAAAATGCAAACACAGTACTCATCTACTTTCAGAGACTGGGTTGGGGTCCTTTCAGGAGGTTGGTCCTTAATTTAAAATTATATTCCTTTTTACTGTAATAAAACTTAAATTTCTCTGCACTGCACTGGTGGTAGCAGTAAGGCCACAATCCAAAGTATATGTGATCTGTCTGCAACAGTTCTAGGACTGCACCTGTACCCTTAGTAGTTACTTTTCCTGACTACTTTCCAGTCCTATACTAGTGAAAAAGAAGGTGAAAAAGATAAAAGAAAACAGAATTCTCTGCCTTTACACATATATGTGTATATCTACATACCTTTAGGTACATATATCTCTAAAAAATATGAGCTGTCAGTCAACAGGTATTTCATCCACCAGACACTAAAAACTCCCCAGCAAATTAGCTATTAGGAACTCTACTCATATTAACTGTTTAAATAACCTCAAAGAGTGCCAATCTGGTGTTACTCTGGGTCTAGTTGCTGTCCAACAAATTACTTTTGTGCACACGAGGAGCAATTTTCCCATAGAAAATGGCAGCTCATACATCTTTGGTAACTATCAACTTGTAGGGTGCATTATGGACCCTGCTAATCAGTTTAAGAGTCCGCTATATGTCCTTAGTTCATGGTCAAGAAAACATCAGATCTCATTTACTTCAGCTGTCTTCTCAATCTAAGTGGTCTTCACTTTAAGCAGGCCATCTGTCTCCCTCACAGATAAGGCTAGGTAGAGTTGAGGAGTCTACTCTTATGACTGGGCTGCCACAAGTCTACGATAGACTTTATGGATAGACTCTGATAACTTAGGCAGAGAATATTGAGAAGAAAATTGCTATTTGAATAGATTCTTTTTTTTTTTTTCTGTGATGAAAGTTCGCCTCTTAGCCCAAAATGTAAACTTCATCCTGAGTGCCATTATCTGTAACCCATCATCATACATTCATTTCAAACATGGACCATATTGAACCAAAAGAGTGAGAATTTAGAGGTGGACCTATCAGAAACATGCAAATAAAGATATCCAAACTTATTTGGAATGGAGAGGATGGTTTATTTTTCCAACAGAAGGCTTCTTTTGCTTGCAATTAGTACTAATAATATACAAAGGAATACAAATCATGACTCTTGTTTCCAGCTCCACCGAAATGTATGCTTGTGAAAAAGTTATCGTAAAAAACTCTTTTATTCAAAAAAGCAAGAATTAAACTCTCAGGTTATGACTATATAAAATTGCATTTTCCTTGTCAATTGAGCTATTCATATATGCATATTCTGCCATACACCTTCAGCGGTACAAATACGTGTTTACAACTTTCGTTATGTTTTAGTAGCTCAGAACAGTGGAAGAATAAACTGTGTTCTTTACCAGTTTATGCACTGACAACATTTTTTATTTAATTCCTTCATTCTTGGTGTGTTGAAGTAGGTAACAATAATGTATTTTGAATTAGAATTATAGATTCAGATTTTTGAACTGCCTTTTATTTATTTTTCATGTATACATAAAACATATGAAAGCTAAACAACACAGAAAAGAAAAAATGGTCTTTTATGTATATGTGCATTGTGAAGTTTTGAAAAAGTAAGTTTCTTATTCCTTATATATGTGTAAACTCACAAGGATATTTTTAAGGTTTAGTGGGGAGCATAGAAGAATCAGTGATACCAAACCACATAACAACAATACACATTTCTTCCAGTTCTTAAAACTTGCTATTGGCCACGACTTCAAAGGCATACTATCTTGAGCTAGATATCTCTTCAGGCAACATCAATACATAACAATACTCACCAGCCTCCTCTTTTTTTATACACTGGGAACTAGAAAGTGTACCTTTTCCACTTCCACGTTTCTATTTGAAATTGTTATGCCCAAGTGTTTGCATATTCAGACACAAATCTAACCCAATTTGAAAACTTTTATTTTAAACATGGTTCATAATCCAATACACAATTTCAAGTTGTAATTTAATTAATATCCACTGACATACATTTAATTAGGATAAATCTTGTAGTATTCAACTTCTGAATAATTAGAAATGTTCAAATTCTGTGAAATTATCTTTACAATGTGAAAATTAATGGTGATAGCAAATCTTGGAATAACTTAATTTCATTTGTTAGGTATAAGTGAATATAATTAGCAGATGATAAAACAACAGTTTACAATGCATAGCACTTAAGACTTGTTTGCAGTTAGATCATATGCCTAATTTAAATAATTCTTTAAAGTTGAGATTAGATGATGCAAGTGATTCTGCTCTATAAACCAACCCGTGTCAGCATGAGCAATATTTGTGTATGCGCTGTGCAGGTTTAATCAGATATATTTTTCTGTGCCTGTACAGCTCTTGCAGGTTTAGAGAAGAAAAAAAAAAAATTAACTGCCAATGTGGGCGTTTTTGACAGTGTAACTGGCTTTGCATCAGGCTTTCTGCGCTGGTGTGAACGAGCTTCAAAAAACCAATACTGGTGACAAACTCTCTGCGGATGCATGCCTTCTTCCCTTCCCACACCTCCACTCACCCTATTTTAGCTTCCAGAACACCTGGGAAGTTGTCTGTGTCTAGGATGCTGTCCCCTCATTGCTGGAGGAGGCCTGTGAACAAAGTATGCATCCAGCACTTTATATGGTGATAGCACTGGGTTAGAATAAAGTTAAATACAAATCAATTAAGGTATTCTGTACAATAATGAAATGCTGGTTTTCTTTCAATTCTCATTTTTTCTTCACCTCATTCCACCCCTAAAAGATATCAATAGCTTGTTTTCACTTCCTTCAAGGTCCTACCTAAATGATTGCCAAGTCTAAACCTGCCAAGCCATTTGTTCTTTATGGGTGGTGGTTTGTGGAGGAATGTTAGACTTGTTCAGTCATTGAAACAGAGGGAAAAAGAGAAAAAGGCCTGTGTTCCCAGGCCCTTTGACACCAAAATTGCCCTTGATGATCCATATGCAGAGACAGTGGGACAGCTAGGTCCCCCACAGGAGGTAAGAGGAGCAGGCCCAACGACCTGTTAATGGAACTGCTTGTCTTGTGCTTTTGTGCCACCTGTAGCACCATTGCCACTGTGGCAGCTCAGCTACTGCATGGTTGTCCAGATGTAGATATTGCTGCCTTCTGCACTCAAGTATCCTTAAGCACTTATTCTAGACAAGTGCATTCGTTGTCAGGTATTTTGTTGTCCTCATCTTCCTAAACTGCCTTCTTTACCTGCTGCAGCATGCCTTCCAGGAAGGGTACTCTCAAAAATCGGTACCTTGGTATCCCTCTTTGCCTTTCTCTTGCTGCAGCATAGAGGGACTAGCAAATATAGAGGTTCTGCCTCTGATCCTTTGATCCCTGAGAACTTCTGGATGTTTTCCTGCACCGTGACTTGCCTTTAGCCATCCCCCTCACAACACCTGATTCTCAAGGGCATATTTTAATTCAGAGAAGTAGGAGCTATTGGAATTTAATATATGTAGACAAATGCATATATATATACAAATGATAGCATTCTGTCTAGAAAATTAAGTATCACTGAGTTGGGAGTTTTTAGAAGCCTTAGTAAATCAGGCAATCTTCAAATTTTAAAACAAAACTTTACCAGGCTGACATTCATTACCAGCACCTCCATGATAATGATTCATTCTCAGTTATTATCACTACTTATAACTACATATACCAAACCATTAGTCCTTAATAGTTATACTCTGCAGTAGGTCTGAATGCACAACACCAGAGAGCTGATGCCATAAAGTTAGCACTGATAGCTGTGATCCATGATGGTCCTCGTTGCTGAGGTGAAGGTGTTCAGGCTGGACTGGTCTTCAAAGAGGAAAGTCAGAATGGAAGAAGTATCATAAAATCTTCTAGCCTTCTGTTAATTCTCTATGTGCTGATGGTTTATCTTGAGGTGCAAGCCCCAGCAGGGCGCAGGATCTCCCACCATGTGTCTCCAGGAACTAAGTTAGAGCAGGATTTCCATTTTATTTTTGTCTGAAACAGAAGGGTTCAGATCTGCATTAATACTATTCAAGAACCAAAAGGGTGTGAGGTGAATGGGAATAAATAGGTCAGATACTCAAAATATTACTTTTTTAAACTGTATAGCCAGAGCTATAAGGTGAGATTTTAGAGCAGAAAACACCTTAGGCAAAATAAATGTAAATATGTGCATGAATGAGTTATTTAATTTTTTTTCTGCACATCGATTTCCCACTTCCTAGGCTCTCTCTAAAACCTCAGAACATGGTGATTTTTTTAAAAAAATCCCCTTTATTAAGTTTCATAGACTCAATGTAAGGTGTTCAGGATTTCCTAATTAAATCCCGTTAATGAGTTAGATATCAGTTAACTACAAGTGCTTCCAAACGGTAAAGTTTATGTTCACATATTCAAAATGTATGCCTTTTTTCAATATAGTTATCTGAAACAAACTGTTAACTGACGATTGTATACAATACTATTCTGTGGTGACTGAAAGAACATGCTCCTGTGAACTGACTTGCACTATGATCACAGGATATGAAGTATTACACTTTACATCATTCTAAAGAGTATTTGCTCACTTTCTACAGCTTCGATCTCTGCTAAAGGGCAATTTTTTGAGACAATAGATTTAGTTCAGACTGAAAATGAATAGTAGCAAAGCAATATCCTGACCAATTCTTTGAAAAGAGTAATTTCACATAGTTGAAAACAGTTACAGGCAAAATCAAATGGGAGGAAATACTGAAATATAAAAACATGAATTATGATTGGGAATTATTTAGGAATACTTTGTGAAATGTCAAAACCTCCCACAATTCTTTGCTCATGAAAGACTACTTCGGTAAAATAATCACCTCAGTTACAAGGAGATGTGAAAATGGCAATAAAATTAATTTTTCAAAACTTCAACATACGATACACAGAAAATGGAGAATCAAACAGAAGAGAACAAAAAAAAAACAAACAAAAAACACCAGAAACAGACAACTGGTTAGGAATATTATAGTAGCAGCACAGTCAGTGTCATTTAGAGTTAAATATATTAAGAAGGAATTTTATAAATTTACGCAGAACAAATGAAATGTAAAATCTGCAACTGTAAAATCTGATACTAGCTGAAAGTACTAACATGACTAATAAAAATGCAGAAAAATAGAAATATATATAAATACTCTATTTTGGTGTTTGAAAAGATACAGCAAAGAAAAAAAAAAAACCTAATGTGTTAGTGTTGAAAAAGGTATAATACCTACAAGCTGATAAAGTTGATGCTCAGCAGTATCAAGGAAATGAGTTATAAGTCTCTATCAATTCAGTATGTAGACATCTGGGTCACATCATGACTCTGGTAGCTCTGAATAAGGCAACTAAGCTCTCTATTTAAAGCAAAAGCAAAGGTCAGTCACCTCAGAATAGAAATTAGAAAAGCCTCAAGTCTGAATAGATTAGCTGCCTAAAATTAGCCAATAGGAACTTGTTTATCTCAGCAACATGTCTTAAATCCTCTGACACATCAAAGTTCTACCCAACATCATCAGAAAATGCCTCAAATTTCACTAAAATAATGCCTGTGGAGCTTGGGGTATTTATTTGACATATTTTTCAAGACCTGGAAAGAGGAGTTTCATTTTTAAGTCATACTTGGAGAAGAACTGATTACAATAAGAGTTAGACGGCGATGTACGACTACTTCCCAGACTGTGTGCTTGTTTTATGTAATGACAGTTCTGTATAAAAGTTACAAATAACTTCTTGAAAGAAGCTTGGATTAAGAGTCCTCTCATTTTTAGTGAATGTCCTGACCATTTAGTTACCATTTTATGTCATCTCTCTTCTAATCGCCCAATTGGCCTGTCATTATTTTATGCAAAGATCAGACAAGCAACTGACCTCACAGTCATTTCTACAGTAATTATAAAGATTTGTTCCTTATGGAAGGATGCATTTGTTGACTGTTTCCAGCAAAGGAAGCTTTGTCTAGGCCTATACTGCTTCATAAAATAGGGTCAAAAAAGGATGCCTGACTCTCAGATCCCAATGTGTGGCTTGAACTCACATCCACAAGATCTTTTCCACCTTACTTTCCTCCAAAACAGACTGGCTGCATTTATGGCTCAGTGGATATCACACAGGCTTTGTATCTATGTGGGCAAAAGGTTGCCTCATGTGCAGCTTTTGTGCACTATGCAGAGGACAGTCAGGATCCACAAAGAAGATACTGTTTTGGCATTCCCCATTTAGTTCCTCTTGTAGCAAAGTGGTGCTGGTACTTCTGTCATTTTTGTCCCCTCTATGTTTGCTGCTAATGTTCATGACAGAGATGGATTTTTATGCTACCTCTGGCCTGCTCATAGGACTCTGAAAGAGTGGAGTTGGGCGGGCTGCTACTTATTGTGCACAGCAGAGCAGGTGGAGGGTGGACTTCTCCCAGGAACTGCTGGATATTGGCAAGTATGTTTACCAAAACAGTGGTTAAGGACAATGGTATTGGTGGAAAATCTATCTTACTTAAAATCCACTTCAGAATTTTAACAATGGAAGGGATATTTTGGGCACAGGAGATCACAACTGTAGAGCGAACACAGTGTCATGCATCAGAGACAAACAGCAGTGTCTTTTAGGTGCAGATGTCCAACTCTGATGTTCTCTGCAAGGGACTGGCACCCTCCATGCAGTTCAGACTTCACGAAGAGAGGATTTCACTGTACTCTGGAACTTTGTTAGGCCTGACTTTTGTTGTCACTGCAGAATCAGTTTGAGGTCAGCATTTTAGTGACTATGGCAAAAACTGGTGAGATCACTCTCTATCAGTGACTGAGTTAGATCAATAGTGTTTTACAAATCAATGAGGGCTGCTGTTGAGTGTAGACTTCCCAACCACTTTGATGCCTTTAATGGGATTCACATCTCCTTACTGGATCACACATGATGGCCCTCTCTGTAAAGAGTCACACCAGATCATCCAGGAAATCCTAGTAGACAACCAGGAATGATTCATAGAAGTCATCACTGGCATCAGATCTGACTAACAGTAGAATCTCTGAGTGTCTTTGCTGCTTTTCTGAGGCAAATTATCTTTTAAGGGTGGATTATCATCTTACATTGTGAGTGATATCAACTCACACTGATAGAGGTTCTCCAGACTGAAACAGACATATCTTACTGCTCTGGCTGAAAATTGTGTCACTGTTTTAAGAAAACTCACATTCTGCATGGGCCACAAACTCCTGCAGTTTGCATCTGGATGTCTGAGGACCAGTCCAGACATCAGCATCATCAACATTGACTAGTCAGTATCCAGACAATTCCCTATTGATTATAGGGAAATAAAAAATGAAAATATATGAACTGACACACCAGATTCATGGGAGAGGGGGCAAAAAAGTAACTGCTACATGGTACATAAGTGAGTGATTCTCTTCCTTATCATGCTGGGGGCAGTATTCAAGGAATAGCCAACCAGAGCCACAGAGGAGCTGGTGGTACCTAAAGAGGTACTATCATACTAGAGGTGTTCCAGAAACAAAACGGAACTGACTTTCTTGCTTCCTCCTTTTCTATCCATTCCATAAACCCTTTTTTGTTTCTCCCATAAGCAACAAATGCAGGCATTTGTGGTGGACTGGAAAATAGGACTTGCCTGTATCTAGCATTGCACTGCTCGGCACAGCCTGGGCTATCAACAGTGTTTCTGCAGAGCTGCTTCTTGCGGCCATGTATGGCAGGAATAGTACTGATTGGGGGAAGTCTGTGCAAGCTGCCATATGTTCATTGTCATTGCAGTATGTTCTGAGGGTGTAGCGACTTGTTACATGATTTACTAGGGTACTATTCAAAAGTATATTTTCTTTTCTGCTCCTTTGATGTGGTGGAAAGCTTTTGGTAGTCAAGAGGGTTGGTCACCTAGTATCGATTCATTTTTGCAGAGTAGGCAGCACACTGTACATATGCTTCTAAGATATGATATGTATTTAATCCATCTTTCATTTGCCAAGGATATGACATGAGGTGGAGGGGAGAGGGGAAGTTGTAAGGTGTGCTGCAGTAGTACTAGAGGACAAGTCAGCTATGAAAAAAAGTGTTCAGTCATCCCTGCTGTCTATGCTGAATGGTCCCCTGAGCTGAACGGTCTCTCCAAGACAAATCATGATATTTGTCTTCGAGGAAGCTAGAGCCCTTAGATAGAGCCAGGATATCTTATAGTGTTTCAGTGTGGACAATCAAAAATTCATCCCTTGAATTCACTTCTTGGACTTGTCTGTTTTAGCAGTATAGATATGCATATTTAATATAT
>WHYT01014189.1:26205-51813 GCA_009806455.1 Tetrax tetrax
ATATATTATATATTTTAGCAACAAACAATTGCTTCTAAGACTGGTGAGCCAACACAGAGGTGGAAAATCTGAAAATGACACTAAAAATATAGAAAATGACGACTTATATATTGAGAAAATTTACCATAAAACCCTACTACAGGAGGAATATTGAAAATAATATTGAAATAGGAGATCCTGAAATACCTACACCAAGACTAGGAGATTTATAGTTCTTTGTAACTTAACAGATAAATTTATATTTTTAAAACTTTCTAATTTGCACTTGCAGGATTGACAAGCACACAGGTAGATCTTTGTATTCAGATTTCTGTGATAACTATCTACTTAGCCTAAGCATGAGTCACGCAGCTTCGGCTAAAGAGCAAAGCTCTCAAATTGATAGCAGTCCTAACATCCAGTGGAGGAGGTGGGAAATTAAAACACATTTTTGCATACAAAAAACCACAGATATTTGTATGTTTTGAATGAGTAATCACACAAATAAGTGCCCATTTTGATGTCCCAATATTTTTTTTCTATTATTATTATTATTATAGTACTTTCTGTGCATACACAAGACTTTCAACTGCAATTTGGGCAGCAAGATTTTAAGATTTTTTTTAATAATGCCTTTTTAAAAATATATTTTATTTTCCTAAGGGAAACATGGCATAATGTGGCCAACTGTTTTGAAAGAAAGGAGACTTTATTTCGTTATTATAGGAAATGTTTATTGGTGAACTATTTCTGCGGTTTTAATATTGCAAAGAGTTTACCTATTACTTAAATTTCTACAATGCCTTTATTGTATAGGTATATAACAAAACCATGGAATGGGGGAGAAATGATCAATCTAAAAAGGATTATGCAGCTTATGGAAAATGTTTGTTTTATCATGTCCGTTAAGAAAATAAAGAAGACTCTTTGCCAAAAATTTGAATGGATTTAATTTGCTTTCATCTAAGAGTAAAAAGGGTGAGCTATTTGAAAATGAATCAACCTGTTTTGCTTTGTTTTTTTGTGGTTTTTTAATCTTTCAAACCCTCCTATTTCTTTCCAGCTGAGTTCTAAGTGGCTTTTTGTTTGTTAGCTTAGAGGCAAAAGAAACATGTGATCTAGTAGTGTTTAGGAAAATTAATATTCAGAGAATTAAAATTTTCAGATTTTTATTCAGCTGAACAGTGGAGTGGAGTGGTGGCTCTGCTGTTGTGTGTTTTGATTCCGGCATCAGTAAATCTGTTGAAAACACTGAAGGTTGAGGAAAAGAAAAATAATATTGAATAATGGTTCAGCTTTGAAGAGTAATTTCATCACGCTTGATAATACTGTGCAGACAAATACTATTTGATATGAACTCTTTGACTACAGAGAAAAATAATACAAAAGAAATATTTATATTAGATAGCTGTGTCTGTATGGCATATTCTTTTTGTAAGCCAGTAGCACTTCTGAAATCAAGATTACTATTGTGTTTGAGTTTAAGTATCTTTGAGACTTTTGCTGGCTATAAAACTGGAGAGGTCTGTACACACACGTATGTAAACATGTGCATATTCTATATATGCATACGTGGTAAATAAGACTTATCCTCCATCTTCCTAAACTAAATAGCCTGAATGAAGATCTGGTTGACTGTAGTGATGCCGGATTATTTCCAAGAAAGAATGTAAAGCCACTATAGCTGGAGTTAACCAAATCTACGCAACCCTTTCTTTACTTCCTAGATTTCAGAATGTCCAACTGGTTATGAAAGATGTACTACTAGTCAAAATCACTCACAAAAATGGAAGAGATTAAAAGGACTGCATTCCTGGTTTTGGTGTGGTTTGTTTTTTTTTTTTTTTCCCCTATACTTAATCATGTTCACCAAACTTGTCAGTCTTGCACTGAGAGTGGAGTACATGGCATAAGTAACATTGTATTGGCGTGCTAACAAGTGCAGATAGCGTACAAAGGATTATGTGGACGGAAATTCTTTGGGATAGTGACCATCTGTCATGGCATGATGTCATATAATAACCATTGACATTTAATTTACTTACTACATGTGATTTCTATGCCTGTAATATTTCCAGGTTTGAGATGAAAAGGTATTTGTAGGCAGATTTGAGAACAGGTTTGTTCTGTTTTGTTTTGTTTTTCCTCCTTGTAATCACATAGGATATCTTTTGGGGAGGGGACGGGGCAGGGGAAGGGGATATTTAGACTATTGTTACCAATTCATATTTTATTGTATGTAAATGAGGCTCTATCCCATATATATATATAAGTTAATAGCACTCCTAGCTCGAAAGAGGTGGTGGCTGAAAAAGAAGTTATGTTAGTGATCATGTGAGTGACTTTCTTCACCGAATTTTCTGTTAGCCTTCGAAGAATCTAGGAGTGTGTTAAGACAAAGGAAAAAAAAAATCACATTTGCAAAACTCTTTGAGATCCTTATGTTGGAGGAATAATCTGTTATATTACTGAATCTTTTGGAATTCAATCTATTGGATTTTTCTCTCTTTTCTGTATACATTACTATCTTGAAGTGCAGTGGCATTACCTGAAGAGCAAAAGACTATTGATGGAAATAAATTACTTTAACTAATCTTGTTCTTTGTCAACACTGAAAACAGCAATACAGCTCCAAAATACTTCCACTATCATGAAAATCCTGAAATCAGTCAACAGTTTTCCTGCCTCTGATAATGTTAAATTAAGTATGACTCTTGGTTTTACGTTCAAAGAAGCTCTGCACAAATCCTAACTCTAATCTTTACTTGATGGTAGTATTTACTTCTGAGTAAGCTAAACTCTTTATACCGTATTGGTGACAATGAATTTCCTTAAAATTTCACATTTATAGAATTTAGCAGAATTAATAGAATAAAGCAGAATATATATATATATATAAAATCAAAAAGGAGGATTCCGGAGAAATATCTCTAGAGAGTCAGTCAGAGAAGTAAATTTGTAGATCTAACACTAATTCTTCTGTGTGGAAGTTGTTAAAAATCCTAGTGGTGACTCAGTTGATATTTTTCTGTTTAGTACAAAGTATCTCGAGCATGAACTAAAAGTAATGTGTCAGAAGTACTGTTAAGCGGGTGATTTTTAAGAAAGAGAACGTTGCATATTACAATCAACTTTTATACAGAAGTATAGTAAAACATTCCTGTGTTACCTTACAAATTAGATCATTCTCAGAGTAAAGGAAGGCACAAAATGTTATTTTAGTAGCATTTGCACTTCAGGAAGTTTTTAATTCAAATTGTGAATATCATCACTATATTCACTAGCATTATCCTTAGTTTAATCCCTGTTGAATGGTTGGGACAAAGCATTAACCATGACACCAAGTGAGAGTCACAGATTTATAATAGCTATCTGCCATTTTGCTGCACTTTTGCTCTAGTTTTCATCAGTTTGCAATTAGTAATTACCAATTAATAGTAGAGGCTCAAAATATATTAATTTTCTTTCTTTCTTTGCATCATAGAATGAGTGTAAACTACAAGTCATGCCTACCTTCCAGCATCAGACAGATGTGAAATAATAAGAACAGAAAGTGTGCCACAAATGTAGAACTTTGCACTGGAGATTCAGAGAAGATGAAGATGAGAACAAAGCACACAGGCCTCTTTGTTGTTGTTGTTGTTAACTCATATAAAATAAAAGATATACAGAGACAGCAGGAAAACAAATGAAGAATAAATTTCTGATAGAAGTGAACTCTGTAATTGTGATGTCAAAGCAGCCTTTTGCAACCTTCCTGGTGGCAGCTGTATTTCAAATTAAAACGCAAGATAACTACAGCCAAAAGAGCAGCCCTAGTTGAATGGATAAGCCCAGCAAGATCACAAAAGACTATACAGTTCATCCTGATCTGAACCTTGTGATGGAGTAAGAGTGACACTGAAACAAGACTTTTGAAATGAAATGGGAAAGAACAGTCTGTTTAATTAAAGCAGACAGTTACGTTTTTGTTACCACTGATATTTTTGGGTTTGTGCCATGCTAAATTCAGCTGCACACTTGGAAACAGAAGGGAAGCATGACTGATATGTATTTCTTTTTTGAAAAGTTTAAGTATGACCACTATCACTTTACACAGTTACATGGTAGTTTTTCATGTCCAGAAAAAGGATAGCATTTTTATAGGGTCTTACCTAAGTATAAACCCAATCCCAGCTATTCTATGTTTTTTTTTAATTTTCATTTTAGAAAGTCTTAAGGAACTTAGATTTTCATTCCCTCTGTCTTTCACCTGTATCATATTCTCTCAGCTATTTTACACCTCAAAATAAACCCAAGTAAATTTAGAGCAACAATTTCCAAGTATAAATGCATGGATCCTCATTACATTTGTCTGAGTGAGGAAAAGTATTATTATCTGTATTTCATGTTTGATGAGTGAAGTACAGAGAGATGAAACTATCTGGCAGTATTTCTGAATAGCAATAGCAGTCTGAACTCAAATCTGATTGGCAGCACAAAGACTGCTTTTTAGCAGAAGATGCTTTTGAAGAAAAGCCTCACATAAAATATTTTTACAACTTGAGGATTAGCTGCTACTTTTAGGAGTAGAGTCAAAGGTGGAGAGTGAAGTGATCTGTGGAGAGTTTCAAAGAGAAAAAAAAAAGAGAGTTGGTAAATTAAACTGAAGACACTATATTTTAGGAATCCATTGTAATTCTGATTTTAGTTCTGAGTTTGTGACTAGAGCATGAGTGCAGTTTTCATGCAAATGTTGAACTATGAAATTGATACTGTAATCACTACCAGGTCTTAATCTGCCTAGTTGCTGTTCCACTGTAAAAACAAGTATTTCAGATATAAAAAATCAGGAAGAACAGGAAGAACAAAAATGTAGCTCCTCTGAGTTTATGTGTACATGACAGACTTCAACTTAATCAACACAATACTCAGTCCACTGAGAAAGTAGAGGCCAAAATATGCCTACTTGTGGAAGAATTAGGTGAGTCAGATCTCGTTTGATATTGTTTGATTTAATTTTGCTTTCCTGGGCATGAAAGCAAAGATTTGTTTGTTTTTCAGCAGTACAGACATTGAGTATTTCATATTAAAACATTTCAAATCCACTTACATTCAGTCGATGAAAAATGACAGTGATGTAATACAACACCATTTTTTCTACTTTGACTGGGATTCAGTTATCATTAATTTGTGTTTAAAAAATCCAATTATGCTGTGATGACATTATAAATGTACTCTTTAATGACGATTTGACTATATGAACTTTAGAAAAGCTGCTTCTATTACTCCCTGCTCTGCATCCCCGCTCCTTTTCTAATAGAAAAGGAAAAACTAACAGATTATACTAGCCTTCCACCTATGTCTGTACTAGCAAACAGAGCTTAGAAAACAAAAAAGATCAAGTTCAGACTTTGTTTTTTGTGCATATTTTCTTAATTGGGAGATTCATCCTCATGACAACATGAAGGACTGCAGCAGGCTTTTTGAGCTACAGGTTGCACAAGGTACAGCTAGTGAGGATAGAGAAGGAGATTTTCCTGGAGGAACTTGTCCCTGAAAAATGTATTCTGGTATGGTAGCTCTTTCTAGAGACGCAGCACATGTTTCAGAAAAAAAGGAGAAGAAATATTCCCTGCTGGCCACTGAAAAGGGGCAGATCAATGAATTATTCAATCTTCAGCCTGTTAGCCCAGTAGGCTCACTAGGTTTTAAAGGGATATTCACTGCACTTAAGAGTACAAGGCTTCTGCATACTTGCCCATCACTTTAGATGCAGAGGAGCAAAGAGATGCTTCTACTTCTCTGCAGTTTTAATCTCCATGCTTAGTCACAGTCCTGCCTCCAGTTGAAATATCCAGTAAGAAAACAGTATTGCTGAAAATTTTAACTCATTTTATTTTATAAACTCTGATTTTTCCCTTTCTGCTCGAAATTTCATCATCATATTTTTATTTATGTTAAAGATAATGTATCAAAAATTTTAATGATTAATACATGCTGGGTTTTTTTTTTTTCCCTGAATAACTGCAAAACTAGATATAAGCATTATTCCAGTATTGGAAAATTTACACTTTAATTATAAATAAAACCCCACAAGGAGAAAGTAATAGATAGAAATTCCTGCAGCTATATAACTTATACCATTGCATAGTTTATGACTTTGAATAAATCTGTCAAAGAGGCTAGCTTCCAATTGCAGGAATTGAGACCCTGTAATTAGGATGTCCATTTCAGTCTTTTATTCTGTCTGGTGTACTTTGGTCAACAGCATCAAACACCTTCTTCTTCTTCAAGCTGGGCCAACAATTCTGTCTGATCTTTGCCAAGTAGCTAGCAGTCAGAAACAAGAAGGGTAAACTATTAACCATACTGCATAAGTTAAGAAAAATTTCTTTCACTGAATATCTAATTGCTGACTTTTGAATTTAGTATTCTGAAAGAGAGGATTTAACAATTGCATCTCATGCGTCAACTTAAAATATTACATGAAGGGTTCTACATAGAATTAGTAAATAAAAGGAGATAGAGAAGTGTTGTGAATGAACTTGTTTTATTTGTGGAAAAAAAAATAATTTCTGCATCCTTCTTCTGAGCTATTTAGTAATAATCTTGAAATATTTTTCAAGATAGTTGATTTTTAAGACAAATCAATTTCCAATCTTCAGTCTTTATAACTAAAAAACCTGAGGAAATGGAGTAGACATTAAACCAAAGTATGGAATTGTTTTCTTCTTTTGTAATTTTCTATAAATAAAGCTGAAGCTACCTTGAAAGTATACTTGAAATTATAATGCAGAATAAGAAAACATGTGGGGAAAAAAAGGAAAACATTGGCTCATTTTCCCAGCACTTTTTACAATAATATGACCCCTCGGCTGATTGTTTCAAAAAGCAAAAAAAAAAAATTCCACTTAATTTATGAATTTAAAAAGGAGATGTCATTATAATTAAAGTCAAGAGAATGGGTTGATTTGGACTTTCTTGAAATACAAAGAGTATACAGTAATACAAAAAGATAGATAAGCCAGCATATGTGACTTACTTGGAGGATGTGCGTGCTTGCGTGCGTGTGTGTGTGTGTGTATTATATAACAGCTTTTCATTATTATTCTCTCCTAGGGAATGGAAATCTCTTTTAGTCCTTGAGTATATTCCCAGTATTATAATTTCCATGGCTTCAGACCTAGAGGATACCATTTCTATCCTTAGCACAAAATCCGACCTGCATAGAAATCTTCAAGAAAGTTGTCATTGCTTTAAACTCTTTGAATATGTATGCATTACACAATGAAGAAAATTTAGTTTGGAAATCACCATGAGGATCTTAGAAAAATATTTTTCCTAATGGTAGCGGACCTTTGAGATAAGTGGCAGTGGTAGTTCTTTCCCTTTGTTTGTTTGTACATAATTATGCCTGAAGAAATATTTTTATATTTTTAGAATACTTTTCAATAAGCAGCTTATCTGTCATACTTATCCATCAAAAACACTCAAACAAACCTTAAGTATGCAGACTATAGTTATACAGACTGCTTCCATATAGAGGTAAGAACCAAATAAAAAATATGTGCTATTTAGCCAATTGTGGAAATGTGTAGCTGTATGTTTGAAAGCTTAGAGCTAAGCCCTCTGCCTATTTACCTTTTCTTTAAGGTGACAGTGTGTGTGTATCTAATAAATATTTGCAGGTGAATAGAAAATTATTTTAACATTTCCTACTTAAGTGTGATTTTTCTATTCAGAAGTGTAGACAAATACTATATGCTGTAAATAGTGTAAAAACCTACAATGTTACCTTTTTCCTTTCAGTTTCATATGCACTTGTAAAAAATTTAAACAGGAGCATTCATTGTCGTAAAGGTTGGTCAGTAAATCAGTATTGTCTCAACCTTGCCATCTAGGCCTTCCAGGTGCACTGTGGACTTGATCTGGCTTAAAAGTTAGGCTCACAACTTGACATGAGTTGCTGCAAGCAGCCTGCCTGAGATGCAGTTGTTTGTTTTTTTTCCCCGGGAACAGAACGGAACTGTTATGGACAAGGCTGACTCTGGCCTAACAACAAAATGTACAACATCCTTGAAAAGGAGGACAGAGTGGCGAGGAGGTGCCACGACTCATCCCTGTTGTCAAATCTGGCAGAGGTAACCGTGCAGCTGCTATCGAGGAGAATGAATCACAACTGCTGTCTCAAAACAACGGTGAGAAAGTGCCCTTTAACAGAACTTTGCTAATTATAATGTACAAAAAACACACTTGTATCCTAAGGGCCGAAAACAGGTGGAGATCCCCGAAGTAAGGAGGAACAAGGTTTGCTACTTGGCATAAAAGGTCGACCCCTAACAACGAGGCCCCCGAAGAGCTCTCCCCACCAAGGATCGACATCGATCGTAAGGACCAGCGGGACACTGCCTGGATCTGGGACCATAGGGACGCCTTGGACCCACGGTGGAAGCTATTATTTTTTTTTTTTCCCTATCTTTACTTTTCTCTTTCACTCCCTTTCGCCTATCGCATGCCACTTTACGGGCAAAATAATAAAGTTTGTGCTGTTTGATTGAAACCAACCCCTTTGGCGTGTTTGCCGTAATTTTGCACTTTGAGACTGCACTAGAAGAACCATCACGAGTCCCGAGTGGGCCGTGATAATTGTCAACATGAATGTTGACATGAATGTTCTTCTTGTTTTCAAATCAGCTGAAATGGTATTCAGTTATGCAAGAACTTAAATTCCAACACTGGTGAAGCTGATTAAAACCTATTCAGTCAGGCTGCAATGTGACCAAATTTGGTTTGAAAGGTCAGGCTAAAATAGCTTCCCATTCCTCCATCTGATATTTATAATCTCTTACATTAAATCCATCTGAGAGAGATTTTGCTTAAACAGAATGACATGCATATGGAATGAAGAGGATAGTAGAGTTGTTTCTATGAGGAAATGTAAAGAAAAGGTTTTGAGAGAAGGAGAAAAGAGCTTGGAGGATGATGGTCTTCTTCAAGATGTCCAGCGCAGATGCAAGGCAAATAAAGCTGAGGTACAGGGGGGTGGGATGGGAAAAGAAAGACAGAAAGAAAGAAAGAAAGAAAGAAAGAAAGAAAGAAAGAAAGAAAGAAAGAAAGAAAGAAAGAAAGAAAGAAAGAAAGAAAGAAAGAAAGAAAAGAAGAAAGAAAGAAAGAAAGAAAGAGTGATAGAAATGACAGAAATAAAAACAGGTGGTCAGACCAGTTAGCTGCAATGTGCTAGAATTTTAATTTTGTGTTTTGTTCCTTTCATTTTTTCTTCAAAATAATCAGTTTTCCTTTGTACTTGTCTTCATAAATATTCTACCACTTCTCCCTCTGTCTTTCTTCTACCTCTGCATTTTTTATGCCTTTAGGTTGCAATTTTTATAATTTTGAGAGGAAAGAGAATTCAGATACATACCATAGTCTTCCTACCTAAATGAGAAAATGCTGGAAATTTAAGTTCTTCAGGGTTTTGTTTTGGACGTTTCTCTGATCACTAATATTGAAAATATATTTTGATACAGTAATAAGTATTACCCTTGCAGTTTACCCATTAAGGACATGAAAGGCATCTCTCCCCTTTTTATTCTTTGTAAGCTTCAGTATTTTTCCATGTTTTCGACTGTATTTGTCAGTTATTTACGTAATGGTTCATTGCTATACCCAAATAAATTGTTAGCTTTTCCTAGAGAAATATTTTTTTTTCTTTTGAAACAAAGGGAAAAAAACATTGTCATTGTTACAGATCATACCACTAATTCTTAAATAATGGATATTTCCTGTAACACCATATCTGTTTTTGTCATCTGCAGTAAATTTTTTAACATTATCATTGCATTCTCCAGTCTATATTGGTCAGAAAGTACAGGCAGTATGATGGTAGGATGTTTCAGTTTTCGTGTTTGCATACCACTTTTGTAATTAAGCATTTGTAAATTCACATAAAATACTTCTAGATTCAGGTTCAAGAGTGCTGTCCATAAGCTCTATGGATCAATTGGCCTCAACACCCACCTTGGAGGGACTGTTAAATGTCGGAGAAGCCTGTTAGCAACAGCTGAGTTGATCCACAGGACTCTTCTGCTTTGCCAGTAGCTTAATCCCCTGTGCAAAGTCTTTATCTGGATTTATGTGGGAGACCAGTATTTAGCATTCAGTAAGTAGGCAAGGCTGTTCTCCTACAGTGATGACCTCCCTGACCTACTAGAGCATACAAAAAATTACACTGATCCATTAGAAAGATTAAGACAAAGACAATAATAGCTCCTGTGATTTATCTTTCTGTTTCTATGAAAAGTTCACAAATTTGCCAAAAATGACAGACAGGAATAGATAATCTCTGCTTTTTATCACCCAGATCAGACAGACTTAATGTTACCAATGAAAAGACAAATTCTGTGCTTCTATTTGTGGAGGCCAAACAAAGAATAGATCATATATTTTTTCCCCTAGGAAACATCAAGTTAAAATTCTTTACTTTGAGGACCAGAGTAATAATTCAAGTGACATTTGGGAAGGTGAAATGAGGAGAAAATTATTATTACTAGTGTAAATTTGTTTCAATATTTGACATCGACAAGGTCAGAGAGCATTGACCATATCCTCTACAAAACTATTACGCAGTCACTCAGGGTACATGACATTCAGTGAAATCTCTAGTCATAGAAGGAATTTTGTAGATTATATTAGCAACAAATGTAGATGAAACTTTACCTCTTTTTTATGCTGGGAATTTATCCATCCTTTTCTTCTGACAAATCAATGGTGTCTGATTATAGAATATTGCTGCAATCATCACACATTTTGGGAAGGTCAAGGTCGGGTAGTTAGAAAGAGCAAAGCTGTGCAAATAATGTATCAATAAAAGGTGAAATGGCAAATGCGTTTTATCCTCTGTTAGCAAAGAGGTTAAAAAAAGTGAAGAAAAGCTTTTGGTTGTTTTTTTAATTTGCTGCAATGAATTTGCAACCAACTGAAGCTCATTGGGGCACATCACACTGTATGACTGTTGTGGTTTTGCTCAGTAAGGGGGGCCTAAGGTGGTAGCTTCTGTAGGAAACTGCTAGAAGTCGCTCCCCTTTGTTCAGTGGACTCGGCTGGTCCTAGGGTGGACCCGCTGCTGGCCAAGGCCAAGCCGATTGGGAGCAGAATGTCCCGTGATAGCGCCTCTGCGATAACGTATTTAAGAAGGGGAAAACAGGAAAAAAAAAGAGAAGAGAAGATGTGACGAAGCTGAGCAAGGGCAGAGGCCCAGAGGGGGAGGCGCAGGCCTCCGAGGCCTTGCAGGCCTCACCCTCTGGCCTCTCGCCAGGCGGCCGACTGGGCCCAACTCAACCCAGTCTGGCTGCAAGAGGTGGAGAGGAGATGGAATAGATGATGTGAAGAGATCCTGAGAGGCTTCTGCCAGCCTGTTGTGAAGAATGAACTTTTCTTGTGAGAGAAACAGCTGCAAACACCAAGGTCAGTGAAGAAGGAGGGAGAGGAGTAATGCGTCTCCTGGCCAAGATTCCCCTGCAGCCTGTGGTGACGACCATGGTGGAGCAGGTTGTCCCCCTGCAGCCCATGGGGGAGCAGAGATCCACTTGGAGCTTGGAGCCCGTGAAAAGACCCCGCGACTGGGGGAGGTGGATGCCTGAATGTGGCTGTGGCCCGTGGAGGGCCCGCTGGGACAGCCGTTCTGGAGAGACTGCACTCCGTGGAAGAGATAACCTACGCCGGAGCAGTTTAATGAAGGACTGTGGCCCATGGGTGGGACCCCACACTGGAGCAGGGGAGGGATGTGAGGAGTTCTTCCCCCAACTGTGAACCAGCGGCGTAAAACAACGCATAATGGACTGACCGTGACTCCCATTCCCTCTTCCCCCCTGTGCCGCTCGGGGGGGGGAAGGTAGATAATGTTAAGCTCGGGAAGTGGGAGGGGTGGAGGAGGTTATCTTGTTTCTCTGTCTCATTATCCTGTTAGTTGTAGTTATAAATGAATAGTTTTCCCCAAGTCGAGTCTGTTTTTGCCTGTGACAGTAAGGATTTCTCCCTGTCCTTATCTCAAACCTCGAGTCATTTTTCTTAAATTATCCCTCTTTTCTTAAATTATCTCTCCCTATTCTCTCAGAGGGTGGGGGGAGTGAGAGAGAGACTGCATAGTCTGGTCTGGATCGGGGCAATGACAATGACAGAAAGACAGAGGAAGAAAAAAATCAGTTTTCACCTTGCAGTTTCATGTGGTCTCAATCTGATTCTTGTAAGGAATATAGAGGAACAAGGAAATACTCATTTATAGTAATATTCTGAGTATTAGATAGAAATAATCTTCCAGGTTCTGTCCCAGAACAATATATGGATCTATTTCTCTTTCTTTCTAATGTACTAATCTATAGTTATGCAACAAAATAATTTGTTCGAGTATATTCCTCTGTTGTGTCTTGAATATTATCAAATGGGAGACTCCACAATATCTCTGGGTAACCTGTTCCAGTGTTTTACTACCCTCATAGTAAAAGAGCAGTTTATGTTGTGTTTAGATAGAATTTCACCTGTGTTAATTTGTGCCCTTTGCCTCTTGTTCTGTCAATGGTCAGAGAAGCATCTGACTTCCTCATTGTTATTCCCCCTAATCAGGTGTTTATAAACACTGATAAATTCCACTCTGAGGCTTCTCTACTCCAGGTCAAAGTGCCCTACCTCCCAGCCTTTCCTCATATGAAAGGTGGTCCTGTCCATATCCTTCTTGTACTGAGGACCCTGCAACAGGACTCAGCACTCCTGATGTGTCTCACCAGTGCTGAGGAGGACAGGAAGGAACATCATTCTTGACTTGCTGGCAGTGCTCTTCCTAATGGAGCACAGGATGCTGTTGAACTTTGTGGCAAGGGCAGATTGCTGATGCATGCTCAACTTGCTCAGCAGGATCCTCAGCTTCTTCTCTGCAAAGCTACTTTCCAGCTGCTTGGTCCCAAGCATGCACTGGTGCCTGGGGTTACTCCTCTGCAGATGGAGGACTTTACACTTCCCTTTATTGAACTTCAGAAGGTTCCTGTCTGCCCATTTCTTCATCCTGTCCAGACCTTTCTCAATGTCAGCACACCTGTTTTCCATGGCTTTGGCCCTAACTGATCAGCATCTGTAGGCCTAACAGAGTGATTAAGGTGGATCTATGCCTGAATTGTCTTTTTACAACTTGATAGTGGAGACGTACCTTAAAAAATAGTAGTAACGTCAGGGGAAATACCTTCTATCTCAGTTAATGGTAAGAGGATCACAAAAGAAAGGCATATACTTGCAGACTGCAAATTCTAAACACACATTCTAAATATTATTTTTGTAAAAGAAAAAAAAAACAGCATTAGAATCTGTTTCATGTGCAGATTTCGCTATACTGGTGTTTCTTCTTTGCCAGAAAAAAAACAAATACAGTAGTAGATTGCAGAGAACTTGCTAACTAGCATTTGCTTTTTAGCAACTTGTTCTTTGTTCTTCGATTGTTCTTGCACAAAAACGAATGTAGTTGCCCGTCATAGCTTTAGGCACCCATGTTTTAATTTACCCTTATGATTTCTCTTGTCCTACTTTTCCCATTTTTTGGAATGTGTATAAGGGGATGTGAATACTTGTGTGAAGCATTCTGAAAAGAGTAAGTTCAGGGGAAAAAAAAACAACTTCTAAGTAACATTCTGTCATCTTTACCCAATTATTCGCTACTGAGTTCGTAAAAGTGCTCTCTTGTGTGTCATTGAGCTTGTTGTTGGAGGAAGAAGCAATAAGAAATTATAAGAATGCCAGATTCTGAATATTATTTTTAAGAGAAAGTACAAAGATTAAAATACTAATGAATTCTCTGATGATTCCACTGTGCACTTTTTATTAGTTTAATCTTACACAGCCAAGAAAATTGACAGAAACAGCAACCCAAAGCTACTTTTGTATAAACTAGACCTCCTCAATAACACTTCCATTATAAATTTTCAGTCACAGCGCCATAAATAACTTGAACACAGACTGTAAATTACACAGAATTGGTTTTCAACCTCTTATGCACCTTACTACATCATATAGGATCAAAACCTCACTGTAGATAAGTCATGTAAGACTTGTAATATTCAAAGATCAGACTGATTTCTCATTTTTGTGGACAAAATAATTCTGAATTATTTTGTATAATAGAAATAATTTTTTTATATTTTATTATGGCAGTACTTTAAAACAAGAAAGAGGGAGTGGCAGAGAAATAGACTTGATACTAGACCCCTTTACCATAAATCAGAGATTTCTGATTCTACAGAATCTCAGAAGGCTTTTTTTGTTCACATCCTGATAATTTTCAAATTCACAAGCTCATTCAATCAGAAAGAATTTTTCTTACGCTGTGACTGAATGTGTTCTTGATCAGAAATGAACAATCACTGAAAGCATTGTATAAGATCTTTTCAGAGTGAGTGTACTTCAACTTGGGCAACGGACCATGCTGGAGCACTGCTTTTGTATCTTGAAACCTTTATGATTGTTCCTAGAGAAATCAGAACTGCAAGGCATCATTGAGTTAAGCTAAAACATCCAGCCCTACTAAAGGAGAAGGATGGCAGGAAGCAAGCCTTAGCTAGGTCCTACAACAGAAACAGTTTTGCATCCTTCGCAACAGGAACATCTCTGACGCTTACTAACTCTTTCTCTACTCTGGTTCTTGGTGTTAGCAGGAGTAGTATAAACATGCCAAGGCTCAGGGAACACAGAGAATGGAATATTTTGTCACTCACAATATTATGGTCCTTATTTTTCTATATGTGTGATGAGTCATCCAGGGATTTGGGCTTTTTCTGCCTTTTAGCACAAACACACACTATTATACAGTGTGGATAGCCCCAAGGCAC
Source organism: Tetrax tetrax (assembly GCA_009806455.1). Taxonomy (NCBI): domain Eukaryota; kingdom Metazoa; phylum Chordata; class Aves; order Otidiformes; family Otididae; genus Tetrax; species Tetrax tetrax. Next base: position 41,031 of record WHYT01014189.1, read on the forward strand.
TGCACAATTGGTGTAACGCTGCCATACATGCCATCTTATCCCTTAATAGGATTGGTTACCAACTCTGGAAAACTGCAACATGCAGGCAGCCTGGCTATAAACTGACTAGCTTTATAAACAGTGTGGACACATGAGGTAAGCTAGAGGATTCTCAAATTCATGCTGAAAAGCCGATTCAAGAAAAAGGAAAACTCCCTTGCTGACAGTAAAAGTTCAGTATAGAAAATATGTGACAACGCACCTTTCCAAAGTAGACACCTGAATTTCATGCACTAAACTCTTAATTTAATAAAGGATATTCCTAAAAATATTTAACAGGGTCACTACAGGAAAATAAGCAGCAATGTCTGCTGAAGTTAGAGTGTACAAAATGAATAATTTTAAGAATATCACGTTTTTCTAATGTTGAAAGTATATTTCTAATACACATAGGCCCTTTATGAAAGCAATAGTTCTAAGCAAGTATTAATTTCTGATTTAAACTGGGACACAATGAATGTGGGCAATTTATATGCCAAGAGAAGTAAATACGCTCAATATCTCTTTTAAAACTATACTTCAGAACATAGTACCTATGGAAAAATAAGAAACACTTTAAGTAACAATTATAAGCATGAAATAACACATAGCTACTGTACTGTATTTTTAAAATTAGGAGTATCATCTTGCTTATTTTCAGAGTTGATACAATTCAGTATGGGTTTTTGTTAAAAAGCATAATCCAGTCTGAAGGATTTGAATATGGCAATTCGAGGTAGACAGCCTTATTCAGTGGTAAACAGCATATTCATTTTCTGTTCCTCAATGAATAGTTTCAGAAACACTACGTTATTCAATTCCCCAATTGTGGAATATTACAGGATCATCAACGATGATTCAGCAGCCTGATATTACTGAGTATGTTCACCTACCATTTACACAATTAAACACGTGACTCTTGCTGATGCTAGTGGAAAAATCAATAGATGATTAATAATATGGAAATATCAACAACAGACTGAGAGGATTGAAAATGAATTGCTGACAGCAGGGAATACTCCAGGAAGATATAATACTGAAAAATGGACAAAAATAGTAGTTATTTTTGCTGAACTTTATTGACTATCAAGAATGAAGGTTTGTGCACTGACTAAGGAAAAAGAGTCAATCTACAGTGTGTCACGGGAAAATAACAGCTGTATGAAAAAGCTTTTAGAAACACAGGAAATAAACTTACTTACATAGTATTCATCTGGAATAAATGCAGCCATAGCTCAGAGGAGAAAGTGTGATTTTTAGGTAAGAGAATAGCATTTAAAATATCTCATCACATGTGGCAAGGTTTTAGCTTTTATACAGTTTTACATAAATTCTCACTTGTAGGATGCATGTATTTTACAAACATCCACACATTGATAAAAGGATTTGGGTGTTATAAATTGATTCTGGAAAACCTGTCAGTTTTTTTACGTCCACTTGTACTTGAACTTCCTTGGGTTTACATATTCTCCTCAAAATCACTTTGACTTAGTGGAAGTAGAAAAAAAATCATGTGGAGATACCAAAAATAAGTCAGTGCTTTTTGTTCTTTCATATCTCAGAGAAGCATTTCTTAAACTTTTGAAAAATGAGATATCAAATCTCTAGGGTCATCTGGGAACACATCTGCTGGTGCTGGAAGTTCTCTTAGCTTGACTCAAGTAGACTTGCAAAAGCTGAGCATTTGTGCTGAAGTGCAAAAGATAATCAAAATACATCAATATCAACCACGTAGGCAAGTTGTGCACAGTAGACCTGATAAAGTATCCTTATAAATTTTTCCATACCTAGTTACTGATACTTTTCTACAGAAGACCCAAAATACTTTACAATAACCTATGTCAGTTGCTGGTGGTAGGAATAAAAAGACAGCCCAGAGGGAAGACCAAAACCTCAGTGCTAGATCCTTGTCCTTCTTCATAGTTTTCTTCCCGATTATTTGGAAAACTTTCAAGGTTTCTTTTGAAATCAACATGGCTTGCCAAGTTCTTGAGAGGGACACCTACTGTGCAGAGTTGGCTTACTCCTAAATACACTGTCAGGAGTGAAGTGAAACATGCATGGAAATGGTGGGAGTTACAGGTCACTTGTGAAAAGGAGTTAAACTTCCTTATAAAATACAGATATTTAAAACAGAAGAAAAACTTGGCCAAAACCAAGCCCTGTAGAAGACAGGACTAGAAGTGTGAGCCATGTAATCTACATGATTTTTCTTAGAGAATGGATGCAGATACAAAGGTTTTGATAGCCTCCAAGGCAGTTGCACATCCCAAAGAGAACAAATCCATCCCAGACACAATGGAGGAGTGTGTGGTTTTGTTTGGATGGAGGGGTGCAGGGGACGGACAACTACAGTGGCAGCTTCTGCAAGAAGCTACTAGAAGTTTTGCCTTTGTCCAGTGGACTCGATCAGGTCTAGGGCGGACCTGCCACTGACCAAGGCTGAACCAATTGGTAACAGAATGTTCAGAGATAACGCCCCTGTGATAACGTAATTAAGGAAGAGAAAAAAAAAAAAAAAAGGAAGAAGTGAAGAAACAGAAGCAGGGGGCACAGAGCAGGAGGGTGCACCTTGCCAGCTTCACCCTCTGGCCTTCGATCGAGTGGCTGTCTGGGCCCAATTCAGCCCGGCCCAGTAGAGAGAAGTGAAGAGAGGAGATGTGAACAGAACCTCTGAGGAGTCTGCCTAAGCTGATTGTGATTAATTTCTTGTGAGAGGAATGGCTGTGGATGCCAAGGTCAATGAAGAAGGAGGGGGAGAAGTAATGCCGCTCCTGGCCAAGATTCCCCTGCAGCCTGTGGTGATGACCATGGTGGAGCAGGTTGTCCCCCTGCAGCCCATGGAGGCCCACGGAGGAGCAGAGATTCACCTGCAGCCCATGGAGGACCCCACATCACGGCAGGCAGATGCCTGAAGGAGGCTTTTATTTTTTCCTCATTGTAAATATTGCACAGCAATGATTTCTTCTTATAGCATATTTCACAGAATCACAGAATCACAGAATTATCATGATTGGAAAAGACCTAAAAGATCATCCAGTCCAACCATCACCAATACTTCTCAGCTAAATCATATCCCTCAACACAACATCCAAACGTTTCTTGAACACCCCCATGGTCGGTGACTCCACCACCTCCCTGGGCAGTGCATTCCAGTGCCTGACTACCCTTTCCGAGAAGTAATATTTCCTGATGTCCAGCCTGAATCTCCCCTGGCGCAGCTTGAAACCATTGCCTCTAGTTCTATCATTGTCTACACGAGAGAAAAGCCCGACCCCTAGCTCACCACAACCTCTCTTCAGGAAGTTATAGAGAGCTATAAGGTCTCCCCTTATAACATATTGTTGAAAAATGGGTTTATAAATTGAAATGCCTAACATAACAGCATTAGACAGGAATTAAACTCCCATGGGCTTTCACTGCAACACCTTGATGTTGAAAAGAGGTCTTTAATTTAGTACTATCCTCTAAAAATATAGCTGAATTTGCTAATGGAACTGCCTTTCTGTCATTAATAATTTCAGGAAACACTTCTATTTAACAAAGAAACCCTATAATTTTACAGATCCCTCTTCATACTGTGGTCACAGCTATCCCTACTTGGAACCAGCTGGAGTGGCTGAGCCATCTCTGCTCACTCTGATGTGATATTCTTTATACACAGAAAGTATCTATCTACTTTTGCATCTAAAGAGGAACCTTCTCTTGCATTTGGAGGTGATTCCTTTCCAAAAGGTATAGGCACTCTTCTGTTCAGCTTCCTGGTAATAGACGTTGAATTAAGCCAATGATTTTAAATGTGTTGGCAGCTGAGGTCAAAATGCCTGTTCATGATATGAACTGTCATGGTATGCATTTGGTGCCTTGAAGTGTCACAGGAGCAGTTGTAATAATGTATTTCTCAGGTAACACTTCTGACAAATACCATTGAGAGATTATGTTAATCCCTATAGAAAGCAAAGACACTAGTAAAACACATACTTTATAAAATCTATCTGCTGAATCAATTTAATGTAAAATGATAGTAATCAGTTTTAGTGTGATTTATCCAATACAATACATTACTTCAAGAAGATCTAGCCATGCTTGCTCAAAGAAGGTATGTTCTTTCCCCTCTACAAGTTGCATCCACAAATATCCAAAATCATAGAATCATAGAATCATAGAATGGCTAGAGTTGGAAGGGACCTTCAAAGGTCATCTGGTCCAACTCCTCTGCAAGGAGCAGGGACATCCCTGACTAGATCAGGTTGCTCAGAGCCTCATCCAGCCTGGCCTTGAACGTTTCCAGGGATGGGGCATCAAACACCTCTCTGGGCAACCTGTTCCAGTGCTCTACAACTCACATTGTGAAATTTTTTTCCTAATATCCAGTTTAAATCTACCTCCCTCTAATTTAAACCCATTACCCCTTGTCCTATCACAACAGGCCCTACTGAACAGCCTCTCCCCATCTTTCCTGTAGGCCCTCTTGAGGTACTGGAAGACCGCTATCAGGTCTCCCTGGACCTCCTCTTCTCCAGGCTGAACAGCCCTAACTCTCTCAGCCTGTCTTCATAGGAGAGGTACTCCAGCCCTCTTATCATCTTTGTGGCTGTCTTCTGGACCCTCTCCAACTGGTCCATGTCCTTCTTATGTTGGGAGCTCCAGAACTGGACACAGTACTCCAGGTGGGGTCTCACGAGGGCAGAGTAGAGGGGGAGAATCACCTCCCTCGACCTGCTGGCCACGCTCCTCTTAATGCAGCCCAGGATGCGGTTGGCCTTCTGGGCCGCAAGGGCACATTGCCGGCTCATGTTGAGCCTCTCGTCCACCAGCACTCCCAAGTCCTTCTCAGGGCTGCTCTTGATCCATTCTCCGCCCAGTCTGTATTTGTGCCCGGGATTGCCATGACCCAGGTGCAGGACCTTGCACTTGGCCTGGTTGAACTTCATGAGGTTGGCACGGGCCCACCTCTCCAGCCTGTCCAGGTCCCTCTGGATGGCATCCCTCCCTTCCAGCGTGTCGACGACACCACACAGCTTGGTGTCATCGGCGAACTTGCTGAGGGTGCACTCTATCCCACTGTCCATATCGCCGACAAAGATGTTGAACAGGGCCGGGCCCAACACGGACCCCTGAGGGATGCCACTGGTGACCGGTCTCCACTTGGACATTGAGCTGTTGACCACCACTCTCTGAGTGCGGCCATCCAGCCAACTCCTTATCCACCGAGTGGTCCATCCATCGAACCCATGCCTCTCTAGTTTAGAGAGAAGGATGTCGTGTGGGATGTTTATGGATACAACTCATTAGTTGACATAAGTTAACCAGGTGTAAATTTCTACTGTATTCAGAACAAACAATATGAAAGATAACATTAATCCAAGAAGGGGACTCACTATGTAATTCAATTTTTTCTCTTAGTATATGAACTGCAGTTGCAGTGCAGCACATTTTTCCTCATTTAATTGCAGATACCTCAGTTTACCCTCTAATTTCAAATATTCTTTTAGGAGTGGCACAGACATTCAAAGAGGCAAGTAGCCACAGCAGTCTTTTAAACCCTATTTTAAACTAAATCCAAAACAAACTAACAAAACAAAAAAAAACCAACCCCAACTTAAAAATCCTCCTACTTTTCCCTTCTGCTCTTCCATTATTCTTTTCTTCTACATTTCTGAAATAACCTTATGAAAGAGATCAATATAATTTTCTCTTCTCTTTCTTTGAAAAGGGCTCTGTGGCAAGTTCAAATGCCACAGACTCTCTTGAAGTTTTTGACTGCTTAAGCCAATCACCCGAAGATTCTTATTCTGAGAAATGCTCCCTAAAATTGTCTCTTACTGACAACCCTGTTTATTTCTCCAAACCCTGGTCATATTGTGCCTCCAAAAACCATTATTCAAACTCCTTGAACTATTTTCTTCCCTATGCATGTTCTCCAGGCTTCCATTTGTTTTTCTTGTCTTTTCCTAACCTCTGCCTTTAAAGTTCCTCACAGCAGCAGTAAAGAGTGAACGTGAAGAATGATGTCTGAATTAATAGCGACTTGAAGACTATTCCTTAAGAATACTGTGAAAGAGATTTGCTCAAAGGATGAAATACAGACCCTAGAAGATGGATTTAAGTGGCAGCCTCCAACTTTTATGGAGACTGATGGTTTCCACAAAAAAACCCCTTTCATATAATGAAATGTTTTTGGGTTTGGTTTTTTTTTTGTGTGTGTGGAAAAACTGTTAAAAACAAAATACGTATAATCTTCAGACATTTTCTTAATTGAACAATGCAATACAGACACTTGCTAAGATTCTCTGAATGCAGGGAATAAGTTGCTATAGGTCTATGACTCACAATGACTCCATTTTATACAAGATATCTTTACACTCTTTTTTTTTTCCCTAAAAATACAAATGCAAAACCTTACTGAAAAATATTTCACTGTAGTTTCATTTGGACAGGTCTGTAACCAACTTTACACGGTTATTTTATGTATTAGTGTAAATTACAAAATTTTGATGTCTATTTGGTTTTTTCTGTCTATATGAAAAGTGATTTTCTGTGCCTTTGAAATACTAGTAGGGAAAATCAATGCATTAAAAAAACAAAAAGTGTAGATCTCTCTGATAGGCAGGAAGTGCCTAGGAGTACCAAGGAGTGCAGTATACCTCCACATGTTGCTCTGACAGTGACAAGATCCTGTCATCTCTTTGCATTTGTTTCCCTACATCTTCATTCCAAGACAATGGGAATTTATCTGCTGAATATTGCAAGTTGTTACTAAGAAACAATGGTAATGGCTGGAAGAAACAATTATGGCTACAGGACCCCAACTACTGGCAGTTACAATGTTATTTACAGTATATCAGAATTTAATTAAACAAGTGTTTGCATTTATTCCTAAATGAAAGGACTGTTAGTATTGTGTCCTGAGAAAATTAAACAGAGATGCAGGGATTAAAAGAGATTCCATGCCAACCTCATATTAAAACTATGTTAAACTGACCCTGTTAAAGTCAACTTTTGTCTCCTCAGAAATGGTGTCAATTTTACCACTGGCTTATCACATATTTTTAGTCTCTTACACAAAATAAAAGAATGGCAAGAGATAATGTAGCCATAACAACTGACACTCGGGAAAGGTTAACAGAGAAGACAAATTAGCATCTAAATCTCTACAACTGCAGAAATTATTTCATATTTTTACAAAAGATTTTACAGTACTTTAAACTGTCAAAAGGAGTCATATTTTGTCATTCTGATTTTGATAATGCTATAGCTCCAACCAGTATACTAAACTTTCCGGAACATATCTGTTCTTAGACAAACTACTGAGAGCAAAAACATTATGATTTCTTTGATTACTATTGGATTTGTGGAAGCATAATATGGCAGAGGATCTATTATTTTTATATGCCATGACTTCACTTGTAATTTCAAGAGACTGTTGTGTTTGGAAATAAGTTTTGGGTAGTGAAGTCTGCAGTTATTAAAAAGTAATTATGTGCTACAGTGAGACATGATCCCAAATTTTTTATTCTCAAATATTAGATTGCAATTGGGTAATACTTTATGTGACAAATGCTTTGTCATTTTAACAGTATGATACCCCCTGAAGAGAGAACTATGTATATAAATACAAATGTGTGTGCACATGTGTGTGTGTGCGCGCGCACACGTGCGCGTATGCGCTTGTTTAAATATAAAATTTATAGAAGTATTTTTTCTTCCTTTTTCATTAAGATATGACATAGATTACCTGATTAGATACTTTTTTTTTGATGGTAGTAAGGGAGATCAGAGTGCATAATTGAGAAGAATGGGCCACAAATTTTCTAAGGATTATCCTATCCAGTGGCATAAACACCATGGGAAGTTTTTTGAGCCATCTGGGTTAAATATTTTTGAAAGCTAAAGAGCTGCAAGGTCTGTACTGCCTCTACTGGCCATTTGATGGGAGGGGCAGACAGGATACACGGATAAAACAAGCATTTTTAACTAACGAGACATCAGAAAAAAAAGTAGATGAATAAATCTGTGGTTTCACCTCCTTGCAGGAGACATCAGGGTCAGCAGTGACTGAGTTTGCTTGTTAAGAGTATCAGCCCCAAAAGTAAAGAAGAGTTGGGGTATTTACTGCAAACACTCATCTCCCTCTCGTTGCCTGAGTGAGCAGCATCCAACCATCACTTATTATGCAGATTGGAAGATTTGTGCGTCAAATGTTAACAGATATACCTATTAAATATCTGTGTTTTTATTGAAGTTCATCCTTTCCAAAAGCCATATGACAAATAATTAAGCCATTCTAGGAAATACCTTCTGTTTGTACAGTAAAAGCAGCAAGATAATAGCTTACTCCTATTTATGGTTAGAATCCTATAAATTTCTAACACTTGAAGTGTTCATAATTCTCTGAGTTCAACAGAAGCAAGAACAACAGGAATTATAATGGATACCTTTTTAAATTACTTCTTTTATTAATTTTTTCACTACTTTTTGTTAATGACTTCTTCATCCAACCAAAACCCTCAAATGTTTTGTTCCCCCACACCAAACTATCTCGTTTCCTTCACATTTTACAATTATGTCCACTAGTTACCAGTGCGTTTTACTGGGTAATATCACACTTAGATCACCTTGTCATTGGTTAAGTCTTGTCAATGTGTTTTACACATGCCTGAAAGTGTTTGAAGAACCTAGCCTGACTTTACTAGTGACTTGACAAGGCACAAGATGATACTGGTATTAAAACAGTCCTATTGTCTAGTTTTAAAACAATTAAAATGAACGTGTGAATGTAATCAAATTTTAATTCTTCAGAACACTTTGTTAGATTAATTAATTAAAATTACACTACAAATGTTTTTGGTTTGTTTTATTACTAAGATCAAGGCCCAGCCAGCTAGCACCTTTCCTTTGTCTATAATGTTGCAGCATGCTGCTTAAAGACTTCCCTCTGCCCATAAGTTTTTCATTTACACATCTTGAAAAGGATGACACCAGGGCCTTCTCCTGAAAGCCTTGATAAAAGGTCATCTACAAAAAATTATGTTGATACTTGAAACAAAGAAAATGTTCCTATATGTTCACAGGAGAAAATATTTGAGAATGATGAATGCTGCACTACAAAGTCTCACCTGAATTTCTGTTTGTTCACTGTTTATGCAAAATAAAACCAGGTAGAACATATGACTACCTTTTCTCCTGACTCCTGCCATAGGCTAAAGAGGTCTCAAGCTGAATTTTCTCTTCTTTTTACAAGTAATCTCTTCAGATGAGAACTATAAGCTTCCCTACATTCATCCTCAAGCAACCCTGCTGGATCAGTTTAAGGAAGCTTAAACTACATTGCTTGCACCATCTCTCTGGTGCAGACAAAGAAAGGAACTTCTAATAATAAAGCCTTTCTGATATTCTCATTCTGAATCTTTTATAAGCATAAAAACTTACTTTTCCTTTTAAAAAAGGAAAAAAAAAAGATATTTTAAGACACAGAAGATGTATTAGACTCACAGTGTCCCATAAGCTGTAGAGTTTCTTATCTAATCTTAAGATTTATATACAATGATCTCAAAGATGCACTGCTTTTTACAGATGGTATTGCAGCTGGGGAGGTGGGAGTGGTAAACGGTTCACCACACCTGTAAAAGAGAGATAACTGGTTTGCTAAGTATTTTTTGTGCAAAGTAATGGAACATATTAATCACTTTCAGGCTCAAGTAGAGATTTAAGAGGACTTTCACCTAATATATATCGTCAGCTGTACTATATCATATCGTGGTAGGACATACAGTAGAGTGATCTTTTGTGTGTGTGTATGTGTTCACATATGCATATTCACTCTTGGATCTGTGGGCAAAAGGGTGAGGGACAGAGGAAAGTAACTAAACTCTTTCTTCTGAGCTTTTGAGTCTTTTATCTAGCGAAATGTTCACCTGCTCATTGTTGTCTGAAAACACTAAATCATCTTAATTAGGATAGAGGCTTGCAGTATATTATCCACATGCTTAGCATCAAGCGTGGTTCAGCCTTGGGAATGAGGTAGGGTTGTTACGGAATCCTTCCTTTCAGCACTGTGAAAGCTTTCTGTGATTATGTTTGTTTTTTTTTTATTATTTTTTTTTCCCTGTAAACAGAATTTCTAAATTTAAATGAGTTATATTTCAACAGTAATAGTATGATAATGCCCTAATGTTTTTGAATGGTTTAACACTTACTGGTCTGTACAAAAATATTTCTTTGTAGAGGAAAAGGACTTCCTGAAATTATCTGTGAAGCCTGCATAAAACTTGAAAAAGGAGAGTGACATACTGCCATTGAACTCTTAATACTGATGCTGTCAGTTTTCTTAGCTTTTTTTGTGGAGTCAATCCTATTCCTGGGTGTACTGCAGCAATCCATCTTAAAAGCTGTAAATAGCTAAGATCAAGACTGGGAGGCAAGAGGAAGGCATGGTGGAGATATGCCAGATTCAATGAAAATGGAAAGGTGATTTTTCATTAATAGTACTATTCAGATGTCTGCAAAAGAGATGGGTCAGATAAGAGGACTGAGGTTTTAAACTACTTTGACAGTTGAAGTATAGATGTCCTTGTAAGAGGGCAATGCTGTTCCTGCCAGAACCTCAAAATGTTTTGCTAGTTTTCCAAGAAATTTATCTGAAGAATAATTTGAGATACTCCCTTCTCATTTAGTCCCATATGGGTGGTTTGTTGTTCTGGGGGTTTTTTGTTGTTTTTGTTTGTTGGTTTGGTTTGTTGTTGTTTGTTGTTGTTGTTTTGGG
>WHYT01014189.1:51833-74582 GCA_009806455.1 Tetrax tetrax
TTTTTTTTTTTTTCTTTTTCTGCAACACCTGTCCAACTAGGGAATAGCTTGCTTTATTTCTGTATTTAGGATGTTGGTTTTGATCATTGCAAGCCACTTAGCTTATTCTCTTCCAGACAATTCCACAAGCCAGAATTACTTCTAGGAGAGGAAAGGAGAGTGAAAGAAGGAAGGAAAACAGAGGAAAAGTTCAAGGATGTTGACCTGAGTCTCTGAATCTAAAGCAGAGGTGTCCTCCTGTCACTCTGACTTCCAAGAAGCTTTAAGAGTCCCAAGAGATGTGTGATCTTTGGAGAAGCATATAAACATTACAACTGTGAAACTTCAATCATTCCACTTCATTCCTACGAGAAAATAAGTCTCTGCTGTGGTGTTAGTAGCAAAAATGCAACTATTCCCACCCATTGAACAACCTTTACTGTTATCTTAAATTAAGGAACAATGTCTCAAGCTAGTCTGGGAAACAGGTTTGTAGCACCTAGCCAAAATCCTCAAGGGAGACTTTGACTACAACAATGCTTTTTCACTGAGTGCTTCTCAAAGGTGAGTAATAAAGACCTGACATTTCAACAGACAGTACTTTACGTCACATATTGTGAAACATATCTTATACTAAAATATAAAGGGAGGCAATGAAAGCAGCTCAATTTTAACTTTTGGAAGAAACTAAGTATAAAATCTGCTGCTCCTAGCCTTTCCTACTTTTTACCTTCTCTTCCCCTCACTCCCACACTGGAGTTCTGCAATTTTACACTGGCTATATGAGTTTGAGAGTACAGGGATGTGATGTTTTGAATTGAGATTTGACGGGTATTGTTTTTCTATTTTTCTATATTTAGTCATTAGTTTTTGGATTAAAAAAAAAGTACAATTAGAAAGACAGCAGCTGTAAGCCAGAGCTTTGTCTAAGTATAGCTGAGAACTAATGTTCCCAAATCCTTCCCTAAACAGAAACAGACAAAATAAGAATATGTTTAAAATATTGTCATTTAAAATGGCTCTTCTGTTTTTTTTTTTTTTTTAGGGGTGAGAGATTGGTGTGGGGAGTGTAGGGGTATTTTTTACTTTATTTTTTCCAGAAGTAGAATTTGTATTTCTGTAGAGAAAAGACAGGAAAGACCTCTGGAAGATGAGATAGACAAGTAACGTTTGAAAAGAATAAATACATTTTAATGAAGAAAAAATATTTTAAAATAATGGGAGATTAGCCTTTAAAACCTTTTTGCCCAGAGAGGTGGTGGATGCCCCATCCCTGGAAACATTCAAGGCCAGGCTGGACGGGGCTCTGAGCAACCTGATCTAGTTGAAGATCCCTGCTCCTTGCAGGGGGATTTGACTAAATGACCTTCAAAGGTCCCTTCCAACCCTAACTATTCTGTGATTCTATGATCCTACAATTCTGTTGAAACAGTTTTTACTTATTTAAAAGAACATATAAAATACACTAGAATAAATATCAAAAATTTAGCTGAAGAAGAGATATCTTTTATAAGCTTGATAGTATTGCCTAAAGTTGTTAAAGTCCCTCTTTCCACTTTGGCTGTAGATAGTATCCAAAGCAGAAAGAAACTTTATGTATTTGTTTAAAACCCTGTCATCCTTATATAGCTATATCAAGGATTGGTCTTGTCTCAGGGCTGGTGGTTTTGGTTGGGTTGGAGTTGTGGGTTGTTCGTGATTTGGTTTGGTTTTTTTTTTTTTTGAGTGGGGGGTAGTTTTTGCAGAATTTTATTAATATTACAGAAACAAATTGGACTGTGGAGTTATTTCATGATTAAACACTAAATTTACAAGATTATCTTCTGTACATTTGAATTCTGCTTCTACAAATAAAAATACTTGAAAGTGTGCTTTACTTTAAGCATAAAAGTCATCCAATGGACCAACCAGAGGCTCAAGTCAAGCACGTACATTATATTTGTTACATTGGATACATATATACATACAAACAGAAGAAAAATATTTCACTCAAAATGAGGTACATTTTTATACAAAATGTTTTTAATTCAGCTACTGTGTACTCTTAGTATAACATTTTTAGCAAGAAAATGCTACTACATGTTATAATAAGGCTGCAAGAATAATTTCATTATAAAACTTCCATTTTACATACTCATAACTTGCTAAAATATTAATTTTTTTTAGTTAAACTTACACATTGCCCAAAGGAAATAAAGGAAAGATTGCTGAAATTGTTTTGTATTTCATTAGGATGAAAATATTATGCACGCCATGCAAAATCTCTAAATTTATGAGTACGGATTTTAGCGATTTTTACTCCAGGTTTTCTGAGAAAACTGATGTTTAAAGATTAGAAAGGCTTTTTTAAATTTTATTCTGAGTTGTGTCATAATAGTGCACAATTAAAGTTATTAGCTAACATTAGACTATGCATACTGATTAATTATATTGACAAATTTATTTAAAATGTAAGCAATAGTGTTTGCATATTTCGATGATTGTTTGTGGGACAGGATATCTGTGGTCCTTAGAAAGCATGTAAGCAAGAACTCATATTCTTTTTTGAGAAAAAAAGTACATTTCTAAAATATGTTCCAATCTTTATATATATTTTTAATGGAAGAAATATCTGCCAGTGTTGATGCCTACTGAGAATCCAGAATAACTTTTGAGCTTCAGCCTCAACAGATTTGATATCATTTCACTTGGTATTGCAACTTCTGTATAAGAAAACACAAGCAGTTTCATCTCTTCATAACTCAGTTTTCCTCACCTGCAAAGAAGGGACATTAAAGCTTTTCTATAAGAGATGTGAAATAACTTTCTGTGATAGCACCCACGGTAATGCTTAGATTACTGAAAACTTTTTAATCAAATCACACTCCAGTAGATGGAAATAAATCCATGTTTAGTCTAAACTTCTTTAAATAAAGTAATTAGTTACACAAATAGAGGATTTCTGAGTACATACAATGCACTCCAAGGCCACAAAATAGTAGATATGACCTACAGTCAAAATAGTTCATAAATCTGAGTAAGCAATATTGAGAAGATAATTCACATTTAGGAAATTGTTGAAGCAAAACTGTCTTCTCCTGGACACAAAGGGAAACCGCAAGGCAAGACAGTAAAAAGGGAAACTGTCTAGATAGTAAAAAATATAACAATGGACTAATGAAAGAATGGACTGAAAGGTTAAGTTTCTGGGAAATCAATCTTAGCACTGTCACTAACAGGGAAACACTTGTTGCTCGGTAGGAAGAACTGAAGAGCCTGGAAAAAAAACATCAGATAGGTTATTCCATAACTTCTTAGGATCATGTGGATATGTTCATGAGATACCTTTTGGTTTTCTAAGATTTATAATCTTATTTGTGTCTCTGCTCTCTTCTGGTGGCATATTTACAATGTTTTTATGTGTTTGGTCTTTTGTTCTAAAGGTCTTTAAGTTTGTTGGGAAAAGGGAGTTTTTCTGTGACTAAAGAGGGTGGAGGGAGAGTTTTCTGATCCTGAGGGCGAAATTTATCTTACCTAAATTGCCTAAAAGCCTCTGAAGCTTAATGTCTAATCTAAGCCAGTCATTGGGACTCCTTTTATCATCAGTAATGAGAAATTTACCTGATTTTAGACAGCATCCTGAAGCCAGTGAAGTGACTTACCTTCTGGAGAGCTTGCTTGCTCATTGACTAAAGAGAATTGTGACTAGATTGCACCTTAAATGGACACTTAACTTTCCAGTATTGGAAAATACAGCGATCAGCCACCACTTATACTCTCCTTTTGCAAGCTCTTAAGGGACATGGTGATTGGCTGTAGCAGTTACAGCATATGAGATTCTCTGTTCCCCAGGAGTGAGCCCAAGCATAGTAGACAGTGCTTACCCATGAGGATCCTAAGCCATGCAGCATTCCTTGGGAAAACTATGAGCTATGCATTGTCCTTAATCAGCACTCTCAAGGCCAGCAGTTTCTCAATCAAATCTGCATTTGGGCAGTTGATTGCACAATGATGAATTTGACAGAGAGGCTGGATGCCACAGTCATCAATCAGTTGTATGCACAATCACTGCCTGTTGCAAAGCCTGGGCTGAGGACACTGGCAAACCATTTTATTAGCACTGGATGCAGTAGACTCCTTTATGTCCACCCTGGCTTCACTCCCATCCCGTGATCTGGCAATGGAGAAAAGAGAGACATGCATGCTTCCATCTGTGACCATTTGGCTCAGAAAGTGTTCTGCCTCAGCCTTCATAAACAATAATGCTGCTTGTCATTTTTATATGATTGTGCAAAAGACTTTCACTAAACTTTAACACTTATCTCGTTGAAGTGTTGCATGTCTTGTGTACAGGTTGTGTAGCAAAGGCTTTACTATGAAAAAAAGAGTTTATGTTTATCAAATTATGCTGTTGATTGGATTACTTTGGGTTAGAATTAAATTAATGTGATATACTAAAAATATGTAACGTTAATTTAACTTAGATCTCATTTGATTTCCACATTGTACTAAATTCCAGCCCACTTTAATACATTTTTTATAATTTAATTTATAATGATTTTGATATTAGCTTGGCATATTTCTCTAATTTCTTAAGTAAGAAAAGTTAGATAATTAGGTTCTAACTCACTATAATAAACAAAGAAATCAGTGTGTTCACACAACATGGGAGTTTTAATACATTTTAATCAGGTAAAAGCTGTAACTTTTGAAAGTGTGCATGTACAACTTACTGTATTCACATGTATCATGTGTTGTACACCCACATTATGTGCAATAAGATATATCACCCTAAAAATGATGTTGTCTTGATCTATGGGTCTACTTACTGTACTGTGAATGCTGTAGGCCAGAAAAACATTTTTACCAAGGAAGGTTAACCGTAATGGTAGGTTTACTGCTTCAGTTGTGAGTCTGGATTACGAGAATCAGTACAAAGCATCCTCAAGAGCACTGCTTCTTAAGAACAGGTAAGATATCCGCTTTTAACTCATACAATAGTGAAATATTTATCATATATATCTTACAAAGTAAGAAATGGCATAACTCTGTAATCAAGTAAAGAGTGGAAATTGTGGGTAACCTGAACAATAGCTGGTGCAGACACCTGAAAGAAACTTACTGGAAAGTCATCTACTTTTTTTTTTTTAATAAGTAGAGATTTATTATATTTAGTATCTTTTTAAAAATTGTTTTGTCAATTACATTTGGAAATGTTAGCACTCCATATCAGTGAAATTCAGAAAATTTAATAAGAAAACATAAAAAAATTTCTTTAATAAGAAAACTCTGAAGATACCTTGCTTGAAAAAACTTTCCAATCATAAAAAAGCTTTGCCAATTTAAAGATGGGTGAAGTTAAAAATTATTAATGCCCTTCAAAGGGCATGAGAAACAATGAAAAAGCTGTTCTGGCCAGTGTGAAAGCTATTCTGGCCAGTTTACGAATTGAAAATAAATAATTGTTGATGGCTAGCAGCCAGACTAAAATTAGATGACTTCTAGTTATTATTATTTAGCACATAACCCCTAGTCAGAAATAATTGTGTATTCTTCTGTACTTTGTCTGACCACATAATAAATGACAACTATCAATTCTTTATTGAGAAATATCTTAATCTACCTTTTGACAAATAGCAAACCTCCGTTATTGATTTCTAGCACATTTTGCAGTACATCATAAAAAAATTCTCAATATATTTGACCCTGGAAATTACTACAGCCATTTTTAAAGAAGTTTATGCTGTAGCTTCTCTACTTCAGCATCTGAATCAAAGACTTTTTTTTTTTCTTTCCCTTATCTTAAGAACTGGGTTAGAGAAATTCATTTCCTGTACTAGTGATCCAGTTCTAATTATTTATCAAGCTGCAATTCCCTTACAAGAGGTGACTTGGACTGAAAGCAAACCAGTAAAGGATACAAGACAAAGTATCCAAAATTTAATTCCAAACTGCAATTACAATTTATTTTGATTAAAGAGAGGAAAAGAAATGGGACGGTACATCCTTAAATCCCATTCCTGATTGTATACTATAAAACTGAAAACAGAGAAGGGAAAGTTGGAGGAAAAACAGTAAGCTTTCAGAGCAAGTTTCAAGAGAAAGAGATTAACTCAGAGGCGATGAATTAATAAAAAGCAGAAATTGCTGCAAAACTTACAAATGCAATGAATCAGGAAAGCTTCGTTGATATTAAAAAAACCCTTTTTTTTTAATTAAGTGAAAGAGCACTAAAAGGCAGTATTACCCTGAGAATCAGTTTGCAAATAAATAAATATAGTAACAGTTTTAAATACAATTACTGCATTCTTTGTCCACTGAGGTTATGACTTTACAGTTTATGTCTATTAAACATCAACTCTAAAGAAACTAAGTTACCAAATACCCACATCACTAACAGTATGTGTTTTAGAAACCTTAAGTAATTGCAAAAAGAAAAAAAATAGTTTAGTAAATTAAAAGATCTCAATGTAATTATTATAAAAACCTGAGTAATGTAGGCCCATTTTGCTCAAATGAAGTAGCAGGGAGTCTTGTCATACGTGATCCAGCAGTTTGGTACTACTCTGGGTATTAGTTCAACTGGAAAGAAGTTCCTTCCTTCCTTTTAGGTTATTCTGCACATGAGAGAGAATTGCAGTTACTCTGCAAGAAAAAAAGAGTAAGTAGGACTTTTCTCTCCTTTTTGTTGTGGGTTACTTTATATTGCCAAGGTAAGCATATAAAATTCAGGTTTTGGGAAATTAATAAGAATCATCCCTCAGATATGCAGTAAGATAGAGGATTGCTAATATGGAATGAGTGAAATGATGCTCTGAGAGGCTAACGAAGCCAGTTACATGGGCAGCACACAGGTGCTAGAAGAGCTACATAGCAAGGGCCAGGGAAGAGAGAGAACTAGAAGTGCAGAACAGATTGCAAAATAGGTGTAAAGCAGGAAGAATGCACAATATCTCTCATAGAATATGCTCTCATAGAAAATGTCAGGACTATCACATGGAATGGGGGAACCTGTAGTTTTTTAAAACAGTGTGTAAGTGGATCCATAGCTTTGGGGAGATATTTTGCCCTCTGCAATATAGAGGAAAGAAAATTTCAGGATATTCATGTTCAGCTTCAAAGATAAATAGATACATTTGAAACTACTTTGCAAGACTTATGGGAGTAAGGGATTTTCCTTGTGTCATGGGCATATCTCTTAATTTTCTGGTTTTCCAGAGGAGTAGAATCTCATTCTGTGAGCAAGTCTGATGAATCCCTGAACTATATTACAGATTTTATGAATATAAGCACATATTCTCAAATATCTTGTAATTATTTCCAGGGATTCCACAGCCAAGTAGAACGTAATTAATTGTATGACACAGAATAACCTCTGCAGTCTTCTTTGTTTAATTATGCTTCCAAAAGTATAAAAAATCACATAAAATCAGCTCTGAGTTTCTTAAATGCTACATGTAACAAAATTATGAGTGCAGTATTAAGATTCAGCTTTTTTAATACTCAGAAAAAGAAAGTGAAGAAGCAGGAGTGAGGGCAGAGAGGACGAGGTGCAAAAGAGAACCTGAGAGGCGTCTTCCTGCCTATTGTGAAGAATTTATTGTGAGAGGAAGGCTGCAGACACCAGTGAAGAAGGAGGGGGAGCTGTAAAGTCGTTCCTGACAAGATTCCCCTGCAGGCCATGAGGGACCTGCGCTGGAGCAGCCACTTCTTAAGGAACTGCATCCTATGGAAAAGGACTCGTGCTGGAGCAGTTCATGAAGGACTGTAGCCCATGGGAGGGACCTCACACTGGAGCAGGGGAGGAAAGTGAGGAGTTCTTCCCTCGAGGAGGAAGAAGCAGCAGAAAGCAACATGTGATGAACTGACAGCAATGCCCATTCCCTATTCCCACCCTGTGTTGCTCAGTGAGGGGAAGGAGGCAGAGATAATTTGAAATGAAGTTAAGCACAGGAAGAGGGAGGGGTGGGGGAATTTTTTTTTTTGTTCTCTCTCATTGTCCTACTCTGGTTTTATTAATGATAAATTGAAACAGTTTTCCCCAAGTCAAGCCTGTTTAGCCTGTAATGGTAACATGAATGATGTCTTCCTGTCCTTATCTCAAATCTAGAGCTTTTTGTTATATTTTCGCTCCTCCATTCTCTTGGAGCAGGGGGAGAGTGCATGAAAACCCACATGTCTTCATCCCAAGTGGGGCTAAACTATGACAACCACTTACATGAAGAGGTTTTGCTTTGTGTTTTGGTGCTGTTGTTTCAGTTTGCCAGTCTATCAACATGATTATTCAAAAGCCAGATAAGCAACATAAACACTTATCTATATGAAGAGAAAATAAATGCCTAGAAAACAAAATATCTTGTTTTTGAGAAGAAATGTAAACAAGAAGCATGAGATGAGTAGATTCAATTTATTTCCCCAGTGACTAGAAGTAACCCAGAAGGTAATCAAAGCCAAAGAGCTTCTTTCATGTTTGTAAGTTATCCTATATGTAAAATTAGATGAGTTTTCATAAACCTGTCCTTTATAGTGGGGACACACTTTTTCTTTCTCAGGAAACTTAATTGGAAGTGAAGACTTTCTCACTATACTTTCGTGACAGGGAAAAGACATGTACATTGCATTTCTGAGCAAATTGTTTTACTTCCGTATGTCCTCCAGTTTATTGCAGAAGAAGAGGCTGCCAAGATTTCCAGATGTTACTCAGAAAGATATTTAGTAGATCACAAATTTGACAACTCATTTGCTACCCTCTTTAGAATGATTTGAGATATTGTGCTTTTTCAGTTTTTGTTTTACTGTTACAAATGCAGTATCAGAACAGCTTAGGGTTTTTCAAACTTGTATTGCTTCTACAACTTACATTACAGCTACAGTGAGTAGTTATTGCAGCCTTGAGAAGCTTATTGGTCTCTTCCTGAAATCCTTTCTCTGACAGAAGGGGCAGGAAAGTCAGTAGAGAGAAGGAATCTGGTTGTCTTCTGTTTCTTTTATGAAGCAAACCAGAAAAGTCATCAAGAACTGAACATATGGAAGAGCACTAAAACATTAGGGAGTCCTCAGCACCATACTGCAGTGGCTGTAAGATCTCAAAGTTCATAACAAAATTACTATGGAGTATTTAGTAATACAGTGGTATCTTTAAAAAAAGATACAGTGTTACACTTAAAAATATATATATAAACTTAAAGGGAGCTCTCCTCTGGGACTATTTTTATTGTTCTTAAGACACAGATGTCATAAGAACAATAATTTGTTCCTCATATCTTCTAAAAACAGTAGAAAAGCATCCCAAGAGAAATGCTTGATTAGCCAGTTTAAGAGGAACTTTGCTGAATGCAGACACTTCAGAAATATATACTGTAAAGACAAAATGAAGACAGAAAAGAGAAGGTTTAGCTTGCACTGTCTTGGCCTTCTGCTGTCTTTGTCTGCCTTATGATGAATGTTATTTATGGGTGAGATTCAAGCTCTCTCAGCACCCACAGATGCACCCATACTAAGGGTAATTACACTAAGGCTAAGGGTGAGATGAGGAAATAAGTGTTGATTTCCATGACTGAGTTCCATTCCTGTAAGATACAGGATACATGTTGGCAGCTTCTTGGGAGAGGACATTCATTCCTTGGTCTGCCTTTCAGGTCCTCTTTAAATCAGACAGACTGGATCATCACAAGGAGTTCAATGGATGACTGTGCTACGTTTTGGAAGAAACTTCCCCCAGAAGACATTATTGCAATATGCTGGGTGGCCTTTTTCTATCTTGTTCTTGACATGTGCAGGGCTAATCTAGGAGATTTATGTTTCAGTGCTGCAATTCTGCCAGATGATATTAGTGATTTAGAAAGGACCTGTTGGGGACCTTGAAACTCTTCACTCTTATACTGAAAAATCAATACTGGTGCAACTCTAGTGGGGATTTCTGGGTAATTTATTCTTACTAATTAACAAAGTTGCAGCCTCTGTTTCCAATTGTTTTCATGGTTGAGATTTCTCTTAGTGTTTCTGCGTATAAAGTAACACGGCTAGTAGGAAAATAACTGAATGTGAGTACTGTCTGCTTAACATGGAAGAGAAGTGAACAGCAAATGTGGAGAAATGGAACATTTGCACACACATAAAAAGGCAAATCCAAAACTAATTTAAAGATACATTTCAAAAGGACAAAATATTAATATTTAACGCTTCTCTAATTATTAATTGTGTCTAACTGTGACTGTGTTCATATAGATGAACACTGCTTACTATCAACCAGCTTCATTCGATTTATAGGATATTAACCGGACACATCTTGTCAACAACCACAGATAAAATGCAAAGAAATCATTATTTCTTGACATTAATGGCAACAAAGTGCAAATAATTTAGAGAACAGTCATGCTGCTTAGTACTTACTGATTCAATTTACTGACTATTATATTCAAAATTATGCACATTTCCAAAATTATGTTGGAAAGCTATAATGTAAAACTACATTGTTGTGTGAGTTGTTCTTTTATTCCTCTTTAGTCTAGAGGATGAACTCAAAGAACTTTATTTCTTTATTTAATTAACATGGTACAGTATGTACTTCCTGGAGCAAACAAGTTCACACTGAAATACCTTAACAGATTAAGATATAGAGCATGGGAGTGCCAATAATTTAATGTTGAATTGTATTTTTAAAAGACATCTCTATGTACTTTTCTTTTAAATGTCAATCTCTTTAACAAATACAGAGAATTTTCATGGTTTTCTGGGAGAGAACAATGGGATCTTCCATTCAATGTTTAACATTGACTTAAAATAGTGTTCAGGAAAATAAATAAATAATTGTGATGCAAGTTACTTGCACAAGAAACTACATACTGCAGGGAAAAACTACTAAGTTCATTAGGTTTAAATCAAACAGGCAAACTTGACTTAAGGATATTAGACATACTTCAAAATTCATTAACCCTGATGGGGATGCACCCACAAATTCTCAAGGAGCTAGCTGCTGTCATGGTGAGGCCACTCTTTATAATCTTTGAACAATCATGATGTCAGAGAGAGGTGCCTGAGGACTGGATGAAGGCAAATGTCACTCTAGTCTTCAAGAAGGGCAAGAAGAAGGACCCAGGAAACTACAGGCTAGTCAGCCTCATCTCAATTGCTGGGTAGGTGATGGAGCAGGTAATCCTATAATCCATTTCCAGGCACATGAAGGACAAGAAGGTGATGAGGAGTAGTCAGCATGGCTTCACTAAGGGGAATTTGAGCTTGGCCAACTTGATAACCTTCTATGAAAAAAATGACTGGCCTCGTAGATGAGGAGAGAGCAGTAGATACTGTCTATCTGGACTTCAGTAAGGTCTTTGACACTATGTCCCATAGGATCCTCACAGAGAAGCTGATCAAGCATGGGTTGGATGAGCAGACAGTGAGGTCAGCTGAAAACTATCTGGACTTCCAGGCACAGAGAGGAGTGATCAGTCTAGTTGGCACAAAGTCTAGTTGGAGGCCAGTAAACAGTAGTGTACCCTAGGGATCAGTACTGGGTCCAATCCTATTTAACATCTTCATTAAACTATTTGGATGATGAAGAAGAGTGTACCCTGAGCAAGCTTGCAGATGACACAAATTTGGAAGATGACATGATACATCTGAGGGTCATGCTGTCATTCAGAGGGACATCAACAGGCTGGAGAAATGGGCTGACAGACATCTCATGCACTTGAACAAAAGGAAGTTCCAAGTCTTGGATCTGGGGAGGAACAATCCCATGCACCAGTTTGTTGGGGGCTGACCAGCTGGAGAGCAGCTTTGCATGAATGCCAAGTTGGTGGACACTCAAACCGAACATGAGCCAGAAAAGAAGGCTAATTGTATTCTGGGCTGCATTAGGTGGAGGTTGCCAGAAGGTCAAGGGAAATGATCCTTTTCCTGTGCTCAGCACTGGTGATCTGGAGTACAGTGACCAGGTCTGGGATCCTCAGTACAAGAGAGACATGGACATACTGAAGAGAGTACAATGAAGTGCCCCAAACATGATTAAGGAACTGGTATATCTTACATACAAGGAAAGGCTGAGACAGTTGGGACTGTTCAGTCTGAAGAAGAGAAGGCCTGAGGGAGATCTCATCAATGTATTTAAATACCTGAAGACTGGGTGCAAAGAAGATAGAGCTAGGTTCTTTTCAGTGGTACACAGTGACAGGACTAAAGGGAATGTGCGCAAAATGAAACACAGGAGATGTCATCTGAACATTAGGAAACACCTTTGCAGTGTAAGGGTGACCGAGCATCAGCACAGGTTCCCCAGAGAAGTTGTGGAATCTCCATCCTTGGAGATATTCAAAAGCCATCTGGACACCGTCCTGGGCAACCTGCTTTAGATGTCCCTGCTTGAGCAGAGGGATTTGATCAGGTAACCTCCAGAGGTACCTTCCAACCTCAACTCTTCTATGATTCTGTTACGCTGTGAAAGTAGTTTCTTGAATTATTAGCAGCGCATAATTAACCAGCAATCAGCGCACAATACTTTCAAGATCAGTATCTGCAATACAACAGATAAACCATGCTACAGAACACTTAACAAACTGTTAATAACCACTTAGAAATTTCTGAACATCTACTACAGTTAATCCCCAAGAGCTCTAATAGGTGCACAAAGCTGAGCCTATCTCTCTCACCCCCACATCCATAGCAGTTGTGAGTCACAGGCCCCTATACCTTGATAATTCCCTGGTTACTATTTAATCCTGCTTGTGACTGTCTTCCTCTTCTGCATTATCAATTTTGAGGCATTCCTCCCCATATTTCAGACAGTTTTGGTGCTCCAGTCACACGCAAATGTTATGTTCCTGCTCCTGTTTTATCATCTGCTTGTACCAAGGCCATGTGGGCAAGGTGGGCACCCCACAACTACTCATAGTGTTCATCCCTTATTATAGGTCTGTTGTACACCGTCATAGTTTACATAGCCCTGGTGAGGTAACTTTTCATACAGGTGTATATTCTTCAAATATAGAATGAGACTGCTTTACATTATTTTTTACCAAAAAAAAATGAGCATTTTATCAGAATACTTTTAAAATTACTTTAACATTTACATAATAAACATAATGATTACTGCAAGCAGCAAAACAGCAGGAGCAGTAGAGATAGCAGCTGGTTAGATGAAGTTTCCGCTGCCTGAGACTCATGTTGGTGAAGTCCAGGACAGTAAAGTTCCACCATATCTTCTGAACTATCTGGGAATATAAAGAAAACAAACTTTCAAGGCCAAGGCTGAATCAGCTTTGATCATCTGTCTCCTTAATGAGTGTTTTAATTAAATGCCCTCTGAAAAGAATATACCTGAAAAAAAAAACCACCTTTACTTGTACTTCAAGAACAAGCTCATTGTTTGCTTGTTGCCGTTGGCTGCCTTGTATCAAAGTGATGGAAAGCAACAGCTGAACCTCACCTTGTACCCTTGATCAATAACTTCAAAAAGAATCTGAAAGCAGTGAATAGCGTCAGCGTGTAATATTTAACCCACTGGAACTCTTCAAGGCCAAGAGCTTGTGGCTTGGGATTCAATCTAGTAGGACTGCTAGAGTGACAAGTTACTTTTCCATGCTGAAAGCCTTAACCATAAAGTGCCACAATCCTTCACTGTTGTATTACTTCCTCCTCCTCTGGGATCCCAGAGCTTTGCACAGTGTGCCTGGGCACACTCTATCTGGGTAGATTAACCACCTCCAAAAGAGATCCACAGAGCCAACACGTTGGGCAGAGGATCAAGCAAGTATTCAGTGCTGAGGACTGCTGAGTACTTTGAATCTTGCTGGTTTTGAGTACGTGAACCTATATTGATTGAGAATGCAGCAGGTAAAATTTTCCGAGGTGACCTATTTCCAATCCTCACAGAAGGGCTCTGGCAGAGATTATTTTTTTCCCCCCCATTTTTTTAAGTCCTTGCTTAAAACATGAAGACAATCTGTCTGGAGGATTTTTTTTTTGTTGTTTTTTTTTTTTTTCCTCCTACAGCTTCTGAGGCAGTTATATTCACTCACTGAGGATATGAAGCAGCCAGATGTAATTACTCTGTAAAGGTCCATTAATGACTATAAAGCTCCCAAGGCAGGAATAGATATAGATAGTAGTAAAATGTTACAGGACAGACATGGATTTAAAAGAGGTAATGCAAGCTGCTGACTTCAGGGCCGCTCTGGAGGCAAAGCAGCTTGATCAATATAGGAAAAGTTAAGCGTTCAGTACAAGTAACCTCTGCCCTTCTCAGGCTTTTCTTTCCACATCCAAGGCGTCAGATATGATCCCTGGATGAACAAATCCATGACTACACAGCTGGAAGCTCCCATACCAACTTTCACTCACTGTATCTGCCCTCTGATGCTTCAAAAGCAGCTGCCAAGGAAGGGGAGGCTGAGAAGGCACCCTGGGCTCTGAAACTGCTTGCTTCATCTCTGTACACTCTTCTAAACTGCAAGGTTTTTAAAGCAGATTTAGCACTGAACCACCACCCCCTGGTCATAAAGCTTCTAGGGGCAAAGACCGTCTCAGCGGTTATGCCAGTGAGGGGCATAGTCTTACATGGAGCATTCAAGATCTGGTATCATAACTGTGTGCTTCTCATCCATACTTATTCTGGAGAAACTAAGTTTGTATGGGAAATATACTTAAGCATCTCAAAGGCCTAGACGCACAACATCCATTCAGGCAGCAACCTCCTCCCCGCCAGGCATCAGATATATTTAAAAAGTCTGATGAAATATGTATAGGTATTAGGTTATTCCTGAATCTCTCCAAAAGACCTCAAATATAGACTTATCTTTCAGAGTTCACATCACTTCAAAGACTGTTTTATTGTATAATGCCAAAATAGCATTATACAATCATAGGCGTGAGTTTCCTTTTAAAAGCTAAATGAAAGGTTATAATGCAGTAGCCTGCAATTCTGAAAATAATACATGTCACTAGTAGAAAGATAATAATGTTTGGTGAGAAGCATTAAGATAATCTGATTAAACATAACTTTATTGGTTTAGGAAATAACAAAAATCATTTAATCTTTCTCAGTTAAATAATAGTGATTAATCAAACACTCTGTTGATGGCTGTCTAATCTATAGTTCACAGAAGTCAACAAAGAAGGATTTTTTAAAAAAAATCTCTCATTGAAAATACATTTTTAAAAATACCTGGGAATGTAATAATCTGAATTCTGGCAAATATTAGGTTAATACTGATACTTTCCTTGCAGTTTAGATAAATATTTACCACTTACAACACTTCTGGCTGACAGTGGTACTGCACTGTAACAATGATGGATGGTAACTATCTATTTATCTATCCACTGCGAAATATAGACTTACCAAATTATAGCCCTGGGACAGGGAAAGGAAGAAAAATGAAAACTCAAGAACTTTCCTAAATGTCAAAATCTAAATTATAAATTTGAAACCCTGGAGTTTTTTTAACAACTCCATATTGGCATGGGACAAATAGAAAATGTATGAACAAACTCAAAACACATATAGTTTAAGAGCATCTATTTTCACAATGGATCAATTTATCAGTCAAAATTTCCCTTTTCAGAAAGCGTGCTGAGCACAACAAGCTGTCAGAGGTGGTGTGGCAGCGTGAAAGCTTCATGTTCTATAGTTTTACAAATATTCACGGTAATGTTAAAACTTGGAGTATGAAAACAGAAACAAATAAATCTTCCCCCTAGCCTTGCCCAAAAAACCCTTCAAAACATTACAGGTGATAAACAGTCAGTATCAACAAGCAGAGGAGGCAAGACAGTGCTGCTTCGCATGTATTGTTCAGAAGAATATGAAAAAGGAACAAAAAGCTGGGAAAACTCTGGCCAGCCTATATGTCACAGTGGTGTGTTGAACCGTTTATATATAATAAAACAAAAGTCTTGGGTACTTTGCAAGGAGAGTTATTTGAAAATTCTCAAATGCTAATTGGAAAGGTTTTTAATTAGTACAAATTATTATATTTTCTTTAAAATTAGCAAGTAAGCAAAGTGAGTTTTTTAATATTTCCCGTATAAAAGTGTTAATCATGATGTATGATGATCACTAAAACTAATAGCAGTACATATGAGAAATATGGAGAGAAACATGGGGTTTTGATAAAATGTATAATGTCTAAAGTTTTCTCTTTTTCCCAACAGAGCTCCCAACTCAGCTATCTTTGTGCTGTTAATTGCTTATTCTATAAATTAATAATAGCTGTACCCAAAGAAATAGTTTTTGCTTCAGCTTTAAGTCCACAGTTTCTTATTAAGTATCACTACAAAGGATACATTAAGTTTGGAGGTTCTGGACTATTATAATTGCACTGAAAAAATTGATTTATAATTTTCCCTCCTAAAACTATTTTTGATCTTGTAATTGACTGTTCTTTTTTTCTAATTAATGCCAAGCAACCTCCTGAAGTCCTTTGTTTTAATGTGTAAATTATCTTCAAAGGTTTATTTTACACTTATGCAGAGTTTAAAAAAAACCAACCTGTTATGCATAATGAACCTTTATACTTTGCTGTCAGCTTAACTGAGAAATGGTCATTTTCAACATTAAGTGCACTTGAGCAAAAGTTGTTCTGAAGTATCACTCTTTAAGAGAATATGTTTTAGTCTTGTGTCATCTTCTGATTTATCAGGGCAATTTAAGTCTTGCATTAATTGTATTGACCTAAAATTAGAAAAAATATTTTAATGTTCCATAGACTAGATAGCATATCAGTTCTTGCACTGTCACTATGCATGAATCACAGTTATTCTACATCTTTTTAATATCTGAATTCTAGAGAGAAAAGCATACATGAGTTATTTTAACTAAAATTACTTTCATTATGTATTACAAAAAGCCAATAAAACCCAAGGAACAAGTTCCTTGAAAAAAAAAACCAAAACTAAACTCTGCTTATTATACATTGTGGCACGTAAATACGTTTCTTGAATATTTTTTTTTTTTTTTTAAAAAAACTAGCACATTTGAAAAAGATCTGTTGGTGGAGTAACTATACAGAATAAAAAAAAAAAGGAAGTTTAATAGTATTTTTAACTTTTTTTTTCAGGCGAAAAAGACTTAGAATAAAAATTGTACCTTTCATCTGGTAAATAATTGTAAAATGTTATTTGTTTATTTATGCTTTCCAGTATCTGCTGGTGTCTGGCTGGAGTTTAAAGATTTCTGTTGTAACAATTGCAGAAAAAGTTAGAAGTTAGTCTCTATGTATCCAATAAGCAGTATGTTGTAGAAGTCAATTTTGTTAACTTACTACCATCTGGCTCTAGCTTCCCCTTCTCCGTTAATGGAAATTTTAGGCTTTGCTCAAAAATCAGGAAGGAAAATCTGCTACCACTGAAGAGGTGACCAGAAGGAAGAAACCAAATGCTCTTTGCTGGGCTCAAGATCTATTTCTTAGAAATGTCATGGAAAGAAGCCTTGTTTAAAAGGAGGAGAGTGGAGTTAGGGAAATACTAATTTTGCCAATTTTGTCTCCTAAAAGTTGCATACATGCGTGGTGTAGTCAGTGGAGAAAATCAGGTAAATTAGCAAAAGCATCTCCTAAATTTGAAGCCTTCACCTGAGCAGTGTGAACATGATCTCTGTGTTGGACAAGAGACTGACAGAACTGCTGTACTGCTGGGGAGAGCCAAATATGAGCAGCATAAGGTATATGAGTAAGAGGAGGAGGCAGAGGCATGTCCCTATATATACATGTAACCTTATGGCAACCCAGAACAGAAGGACTCCTGCCACAGGACTACCATAAAATCCTCCACTTGCAGCCAGAGTCAAAGGCTTTAATGGAGCACTAAATTAAATTATGGTGTTACTATATCTGAACTAACAAGTATTATCTTTAACAAAGTTATAGCAGCTCCCTTAAGTGCTCCGCTATAGTATGTGACTCCGTTTGGAGATACACACAGAAAATAGGTTGTGCTTAACTCTTTACACAGGTAATGGCTCAATCAGCATTTTGAATTTAAAAAAAAAAAATGTAATTTTTATATATGTAACATACATATCCACTGAGAGATCCATAGAGACTTATGAGATGGGAAAAAGAGAAAGAAAAAGGGAAAGAAACCCCAGGTGTAGATGTAAACATGATAGAAATGTGTTTCTTGACGTGTCAATGTATAAATCACTTGTCTCAAAGAACTTTTTCAGGATAAAACTATTTTGTACTGTTTTGTTATAAAAGAAACAATGACAACTTGATTTACTCTTACCTATTACAGCTTTAAACACAACCATGTGTACTTCTGACTTGCTTTTTCTGTTTTTATGTCCCCTTGTATCTGCTAGATGGATGCATTCTGTACCATTAAAATCATTGTGAACCTGTTTACAAACAGACACACCCTGGCTGGCTGTACTCTTTTATCCTTTTTTACTTCAGCTTTTTAACTTTGTAAGCTCTTTAAAGAAGAATGATGACCTATTCTGAATTGAAACAAATCTCTTTGAATTGGCCATTAAGTACCAACATGATACAAATATAACAACACTGTAATATGTATCATGTCATTACTGTTAAGAGGGGACAAAACAAAACAATGTGTAACTTTTTCTCCTTGTAGTAAGGTTACTTTGAAAGGGAGATTGGGAATATTTTGAGGGAAAAAAAAAGGATCGCACAAAGACAGATTTTTCAGTTGTACTAGGGGTTTTTATGTGAATACATTTGTTTCTGTTCTTAAAAATCAAAATTCTGTTCTCAGACAGATTGTGTAAGGAAAACACCTACAACCATGTTAAAATACATCCAAATATTAGTTATTTTTTCAGTCACATTTTATTTGCACAATCTGTAACTAATGTAGTGTTATAACAGTAATTTTCTTCTAAGATCCCTAAAATGCAAACCCTAACGATGGCAATCAATTCCCCCAAAATATTACAACATATTTTTGTAGAAGTTGCTTGTTTTGAATTTATCAGAAGATAATTTAAGAGGTAGTAAACTGATATAGTGAGCCTCAGACCTGAAGTTAAGGCTGCAGACAGACCCCATGTGAGGACTCTAAATGACATCCAGATAGCTGAATACTAGCTCTGTTAGCAGTGGGGTCTCAGAAGTTACAATAATATTTACTATTCCTTTTGCATTGTTCGGTAAGGAAACATGAAATAAGTTTTACTTGATACCATATGGTTTATTTTTCAAACTTACCAGAGTTTGGAAAGAATTAAAACTTCAAATATAAGCCTGATTCTTCCAATTTTGCACTGAGAACAGGTTCTTGACCACACAAAGTGTTCATCCTATAGAATCTGGCTCTATAGCAGTCTTCCAGTACCTAAAGGGGGCTTATAAGAAAGATGAGGAGAAACTCTTCAGCAGGCCCTATTGTGAAAGGATGAGGGGTAATGACTTTAAAATAGCAGGAGGTAGAATAAGACTAGACATAGGGAAACAAATTTTTACAATGAGGGTGGTGGAACACTGGAACAGGTTGCCCAGAGAGGTGGTGGATGGGCTATTCCTGGAAACATTCAAGGCCAGGTTGGACGGGGCTCTGAGCAACCTGATCTAGTCAGGGATGTTCCTGGTCCTTGCAGGTGGGTTGGATTAGATGGCCTTTGAAGGTTCCTTCCAACTCAAATTATTCTATGACTCTCAAACACTGCTAATCAACAATTCAAGTCACTGAAGCTTGGAATGCAGGTAGCTATTTACTGTTGCCTCACTGTGATAACCACTTCATAGCTCTTTTTGTGGTCCGTTTTGTGGTCCAGCCTATACATTACAGGATGTGACAAAAGGCATTTCACTGAGAAAATTCAGAAGAAATGAAGAATTGGGGCAGGGAGGGTGGGAAAGGGAGAATTGCTCCCTATGCTGCAAACAAAAGCCAAAATTTAATGACTAAAATTTTCATGAATGTCTAGTAACTTAAAGATCTCAATTTTATGGATTTCTATCACAGAATGATATAATAGTTTGGGTTGGAAGGGATCTTTAAAGGCCATCTAGTCCAACCTCCCTGCAAGGGTCACTCAGACCCTGTCCAATCTGACCTTGAATGTTTCCAGGGATGGAGCATCTACCACCTCCCTGGGCAACTTGTTCCGGTGTTCCATCACCCTCATTGTAGAAAAATTCTTCCTGATGTCTAATCTAAACCTACCCTCTTTTAATTTAAAATCATTATCCCTTTTCCTATCACAACAGACCCTGGTAAAAATTTTCCTCCATCTTTCTTATAAGGCCCTTTTACATACTGGAAGGCCCCTGTAAAGTCTCCCTGGAGCCTTCTCTTCTGCAGCCTAAACAGCCCCAACTCTCTCAGCCTGTCCTCGTAGGAGAGCTGCTCTAGACCTCTGATCATCTCTATGGCCCCCCTCTGGACTCGCTCCAGCAGGTCTACATCCTTCTTATGTTGGAGGCTCCAGAGCTGGACACAGTACTCTAAGTGGGATCTCACAAGAGCAGAGCAGAGGGGGAGAATTGCCTACTTCAACGTGCTGGCTACAGTTTTTTTGATGTAGCCCAGGATGCAGTTGGCTTTAGGATGAGGCTGGCTTTCTGGGCTGCAAGTGTGCATTGCGATTTCATGTTAAGCTTCTCATCAACCAACATCCCCAAGTCCTTCTCCTCAGGGCTGCTCTCCATCCATTCTCCGTGCAGCCTGTACTTGTGCTTGGAATTGCCATGGCTCGTGTGCAGGACCTTGTACTTTGTCTTGTTGAACTTCATGAGGTTTGATTGGCACACCTCTCCAGCCTGTCAAGGTCTCTCTGGATGGTATCCCTTTCCTCCAGTGTGTCAAGCACACCACACAGCTTGATGCCTTGAAGTAACCTCAGTTAAATCATAGAATCATAGAATTTTTTAAGGTTGGAAAAGACCTCCAAGATCATCAAGTCCAACCATCAACCTAATACCACCATGCCTACTAAACCATCTCCTGAAATGCCACATTCATATGTTCTTTGAACACCTCCAGGGATGGTGACTGTACAGCTTTCTTGGGGAGCCTGTTCCAGTGCCTGATCACCCTTTCAGTAAAGGAGTGTTTCCTAATATCTAACTCCCCTACTGCAACTTGAGGACATTTCCTCTTGTCCTCTTGTCACAAGTTATTCGGGAGAAGAGATCAACACCTGCCTTCCTACAACCTGCTTTCAGGTAGTTGTAGGGAGCAATGAAGTTTCCCCTCAGCCTTCTCTTGTCCAGACTAAACAATCCCTGTTCCCTCAGTTGCTCCTCATAAGACTTGTTAACATTAATCTGATATTTTCTGGATGCAAGTCTCTTCATAGTCTTAACAGACATCACAATGCTATCGATAATTTTTCCATTATAGATATTGTAACTATTCTGTTTCCATTATATGGTTTGCAAAAATATTAAAATACATTTCTGGTTTTTTAAGAATGAAGCTATGGAAGTAAAAAAAAATATATTTTTTTACCGTTCTAGTCAAAGGACTATAATTAAGACCAAGTCTTATAGTCTTCTAAAATTGTTTTCTTCTACACAGAATTTAAAACTGGATTCATTCACAATTAATACTCTGTATGCTATTTTTAAAAACTAATTTAACTCAGTAGAAAAAAACAAAATGAAAACATAACTTTTTTCTTTGTTTATATAAATACTCTTAACGTACACGAAAAAATTATATACTTTGCCCCAGAGATTAAAGGAACGGAGCAACTTCAAGAACCTCCGTGTAAACACAGGTAGTTTAATCTCAGGTTATACACCTAGTCAAAGTGAAAAAAAAATTAGATGTAATTTGAGGCTAAGTTCATTTATCTCTTAGAATTTATTTATGTTTCTGTATCTTCTTCTATAATCAGTCCCAACCATAAAAGCTCATCAAATATCATATAACAAAAAATAAATTATAAAAATCTCAGTTCTGTAATGCTTTTGGAGTTTTGTTTAGGGTTTGGGGTTTTTTTTTGGAGGGAGTATTTTTCTTTTCAGAATAGTCTCTGCTCATTACATTTTCCGGTATATCTCCTCAGCCACCTGTTTGGCCTTTGTGTCCCTCCTATGTATCTTAGTAATAGAGAGACAATTTATTGTTGCTGCAGAGGTGTTAATCAGGTGACAGCACCTCCTCTGTGGTAGTCAATAGCATAATGGACAACCAATATCTCACAGAGCTTGCTATCAAAGAGACAGGAGTAAGACAACGTTAGAGAAGACATGCTCAGTTTCCAGACTTTTGGTGAGGGGAGAAGAGTTTAATTAGGGTGTGCCACTGAGAAGAAAGGAAAGGAGTGAGAGTAGTAGTGTCATGTTTTAACCCCAGTCAACAATCAGGTACCACACAGCTGCTTGCTCACTCTACTCCTTCCCAGGGGATGAGGGAGAGAATCAGGAAGAAAAGAAAACTCATGGGTTGAGATAAGGACAGTTTACTAGGATAGCAAAGGAAAATATAATAATCTAAATACAAAAATAATTATAATTATAACAGGAATAACAATAGGAATAATGATGATAATAATAATAATAAAAATTACAAAACGAATACAGCAAGAGAAAAGTGAGCCAGCTCATCAGACCACCCTCACTTAAATACTGAGCATAACCTTTATGGCATGGAATACTCTTTTTGGCCAGTTTGGATCAACTGTACTGGCTATATCACTCCCAGCTTTCTAAATCTAGACATATAAATTAGCATTAAAAAAAAAAGGCTTTTTTATATGTAAGAACATACATGTAGACTTCCAAGCATTTGGGACATAGAATAGTTATTAGAGATATCATCCATCATTAATAATGTTTCTAGATTTCCAGGCTAGTTTTTCTTTTTTTTTTTTTTTAAATTTCA
>WHYT01014191.1:15604-30997 GCA_009806455.1 Tetrax tetrax
CTGGGCTGCATCAAGAGGAGCGTGGCCAGCAGGTCGAGGGAGGGGATTCTGCCCCTCTACTCTGCCCTGGTGAGACCCCACCTGGAGTACTGTGTCCAGTTCTGGAGCCCCCAACATAAGAAGGACGTGGACCAGTTGGAGAAGGTCCAGAGGAGGGCCACAAAGATGATCAGAGGGCTGGAGCACCTCTCGTATGAGGACAGGCTGAGAGAGTTGGGGCTGTTCTGCCTGGAGAAGAGGAGGCTCCGGGGAGACCTGATAGCGGTCTTCCAATACCTCAAGGGGGCCTACAGGAAAGATGGGGAGAGGCTGTTCAGTAGGGCCTGTTGTGATAGGACAAGGGGTAATAGGTTTAAAATAGAGGGAGGTAGATTTAGATTGGATATTAGGAAAAAAATTTTTACAATGCGAGTTGTAGAACACTGGCACAGGTTGCCCAGAGAGGTGGTGGATGCCCCATCCCTGGAAACGTTCAAGGCCAGGCTGGATGAGGTTCCGAGCAACCTGATCTAGTCGGGAATGTCCCTGCTTCTTGCAGAGGGGTTGGACTAGATGACCTGTGAAAGTCCCTTCCAACTCCAACCATTCTATGATTCTTCCTATAACAAGTGCATACACAAAGCTTGGATCATGGGGCTATAAAATAAAGAATTTAGTCACAGAAACTTGAATTATTCTCAATTTTTTTTACTGTTCTCATGTGCTGATTCTGCATGTGGAGCTTGGAGTGCAAAATAATGTCTTAAATAAACAAACAAATATGCTTCAACTGCTAAAGCTTGGTGGATTGAAGCATTAAAAAGCAGGGGAACATGCCCAAAGGTACAAAGCAAATTAACTGCAAAGGACAACCTGACCTCTGCTGACCAAAGGCAGTTCAAGGCCCTTCCCACTGGACAGCGTATTCCTGTCTTTATTTTTTTTATATTATTTTAGCTACATCCCAGAATCTATGTTGCTCTCTAACACAGTTGCATAATCAATTAAACTTCCATTTACCAAAGAAATCCTGCTGAGCACAAAATGTCACTTTTTCCTCATTCTGCCTAGAGAGAAATTGACTTCTCTTGTAGAAGAGAAAACTGCTTCTAAACAGCCACAACCATCAATTGATTCAGCAACTTTTTAAGCAATACAAGAGTCTTTCACGACATTATACCACCTACAATTTTTATGGGGGAAATAACAATAACTGAATAGATATGTATAAGGAGCACCACTAATAAAAGAAAAGAAAACATGCTTAGAATGAAAGCAATGCAATCAGAGTTATATAATAACTTTTGCAATATTTTGCATTCTTATAAGCACAAGAAACCCATGCAATTCTAGTTCTGCTTCACGTAGGCTGGCCACTTAACAGTACAGTTCAAAATGTCAGCCCGTTTTATGATAGCTAAAGAATCACCCTATTTTCTTGACCTCAATTGTTTTAAACTGGACTTTCCCACTCTACACTGCCATGCAGTCCCTGGACCAGCGTAAAATAGCTCTGGTTATCACCCAGCAGCTACCATGCTTGAAGCCTGTCCCTCGTTTCCAAGTGTGGATATCAACTAAGACTTTCAGACTTCTCATGCATTACCTTGGATTCTCTGTGGTCCTAACATTAGCAGTACAGCAACCCTAAATCTGCTTTCATTGCTTTTTTAAGGGTTCCTTTTAGAGAGGCAAATTGCTGGGCAGAGCTCGCGCGGTAGCTCCTCTTTGCTGCTGGGCTACAAGGAGAGCTGCCTTGTACTTACTGATTGCTAGTGCCAGAGCAGCCCTTACAGATGTGGCCGTGTGGTAACAGCCCTCAGTCTAGGCTTAGCTAAGTACACTCATAGGTTTAAAGGGACATTTAAATGCTGGTTTCTGGAACCCTTTATGGTCCCAGACATATGTGTAAAGGCAACAATTTGCAGAGCCAAAACTAGAATCTATACTGGAAGCACTAATGTGCTTATCCAGTCAGGGCATAAAATGTTATTTGGCTTATACGAGCTGTCATGAAGCTGAACTACAGAGCTCAAATTTGAAATATTCATGATCTTCCTAGCAATTTTTTTTTTTCTCTCCTCCAAGAGAGCAACGAAGAAACAGTCTTACATTTTCAGATGTAACTCTTTTACAGAGGGAACATCTTTTGTTGGGCTGCCAAGCCTGAGTCATCCCTACAGATTCATTTCTAGAAGAAGCGTGCGCATAGGACTGACAGCTGATCACAAGCTAACTCCTAACTTCCATAAAGATCTTATAGGTTTTAAAGCAACCTAGTAAAATTAAGACACAGTAACCTTTTCTTTATAGAGGCAAACATTAATAAAATTCTCTGTTGCTGTAGTTATGAAGAGGGAAGATTTTTATTCATAAAACTAGGTCACTGAGGAAATAATGTGCTCACACTGCAGAGGACTGCTCTCCAAGCATGCAGATCGCGTATTTCCCAGCAATTGGGTAAGGGCAGGCAGGCCTCTGCGAGTGCCAGGGCGAGCACCATATCCTTTTGTCCTTCCCATCCCTTGGGTTCCTGTCACTGTTGGAATTGAGGCACCTGCGAATGAGGACTTTGGGTGAGCATTAGGGGTGGCTACCCTCTTCGGGATCTCTCTGGGTTGCTTTCATCGTGGAGCGTCTTGGCTTTCATTCAGCAATTTTCCCGTGTCAGGCAAGCCGTGCTTTTCCTGACTTCTTTCTGGCTCCTCTGCTGTGATGCTATGTTGTTGCTTCAGTGGAACTGCCCAAGACAAGAAGTGGCAAATGTTCGTCCAGTGACCCTCGTACCACGTGTTTGACAGGTCTCAGATGGCTGTGTCAGGAGGAGACACTGAGATCCCTGGCTGCCTCCACTGAAAATTGACTCTGTTTTGATTGAAGCAGCTGTAATCTTCCCACTTATCCTGCCAAACTCAACCTCCACCCAGCACAAATCCCTGATGGGATCTGAATTCAGCTGACAGCAAGCCCTGTTACTTTTCTAGTTGAGTTTTGGAGATCGTAGAGATTTCTTACTTTTTTTTTTTATTTTATTTTTACAGTAAAGATGTCCTCAAGGAATTTAGATGGGGATCTTTCCATTACCTTCCCCAACAGACATTTCTGCCCTGATAGGAAAGACAGCTGAATATCTAGAAGGCTCTTTGCTCAAGGCACATAGAAATTAGCAGAACTTGTGCCAGGAGGGAGAGGATTAGACTCTCCCCAGCCATCTGCTGAATATGCCT
Source organism: Tetrax tetrax (assembly GCA_009806455.1). Taxonomy (NCBI): domain Eukaryota; kingdom Metazoa; phylum Chordata; class Aves; order Otidiformes; family Otididae; genus Tetrax; species Tetrax tetrax. The sequence continues at coordinate 18,811 of WHYT01014191.1, forward strand.
TGCCAATGTCAGAAGAGCATTTTGCTATATAAATTGCACAAAGCATATATCTATATACAATTTTGAAATTTAGTAATTTTCCATTTAAAATAAAATCAGGGTTTGTGTAGCAAAGAGAAGGGGAAATGCACCACAGCATAACAAGACACAGAGAGTGATGTTATTGAACCTTAATTTTTAACTTCAGGCACACTGACACTAATAGGAAAAAATGGCCATGTAATGCAGGTTCACAGAGATTTCACAAATCACCTTCATGACATGCGTACTTGCTCAGCAAATACTTAGGAAATTAACTGGCTGAAAATTGGAACAGGCAAATGAGATTTAAAACAGAGACTGGGAAATTTATTTGGAGAAAGTAATGCTATAGGGTCTAGGAGGAAGAGTTCTCTCAACTCTCATTTGTTACACCATCCTTCATCAAAGTATTTTCAGTTACAATAACAGTTAAGTTGTACTCAGCAGAAAGGCAATTCAATATTCAGGTGGATTTTGATATATTCTTGCGTTATGTTTCATTGCAGTCTGGAGCAATACAAACTTTTGTTTTCCTACCAAGGAGGATGGAGCTCAAGCTCTGGAAGAGCCTGCGTCTCTCATCTCCAGAAGCTTAGCTGTTCAAAAGCGGGCAGACATTACAGAGACTTCTCCATGCCTGACCTTGTTTCACTTGCCTGAGATCTGGAATTGCTGGGTAGCAGGTACGTTGGTATCCTCCATGCGAATCATGGAGAGCTTGGGACTAAGGACTTCCAAATATTTAATCCACGGCAATCCACCAGCTATATCTCTACAGGTGAACCTTCTTCCTGTCAGGCCTTCAAGCAAAATAGGATCTCAGTGCTTCTCTACCTGCAGCCCCTAATCCAAATGATAGAAGAAGCAGGAGAAGAGAAGACAACATATAGCCTACTGCCATCCCATGTCTTATCTCAAAAACTGCTTACCAGTAAATTAAGCCTTAAATACCAGTTTTCCCTTGCTTCAATATTCATAGCTTACTAGCTGGATCCTGAAATATGATAAAAACTTAACAAGAGCTGCCAAGCAGCCTCAGCATCCACTGATTGCAGAAAGCAGAACATAAAATACACTGTTAAGGATGAAACCTGGATGTAGCTTTATGCCTAAAAATAAATTTTTCTATCTCTAATTTTTGAAATTCCTTTAAAATCCACACCACAGCTCTGTTACGCTTCATGAGCTTTGTCACCAATACAAGCCTTCACATTGGCACATTTTAAAAATAACCAGTGAGTAAGATCCTGTTCTCATTTCTATAAAAACTCCCCTACTGATGATAAAAACTGGTTAATAATTTAACAAAGTCATCTGAGTGTTCTAAAAATGGCACAGAGCCGTTTATTTTTAAAGAAAGTGCTTAGTTACAGGAGATTAATCTGCAAGAGGGGACTATTATTTAATAAAGAAAACACTTCCAAAATCATTTGCATAGTCTCTTAACATCACCTGCCTATGGGTAACTACAGGCTATTTGTTCCACTCCCATGTTTAGAGAATGACTCCACTGAGAAAGGGCTGGCTACTTACAGGCTAAAATATTACTCTTCAGGAGATTAATCAATTTTTATTTATATTCTTTTCAAGTGACCTAGGGCCTGATCCTTATACATATCTAGCAAAGACTTGGATCAGCATCCAGGCCATTCAAACTTCTAAAAGTTAGTCAGTGTGCATCTTGATTTGAAACTGAAGAAGGTAAAAACTAGTGAACATGTTTAAAATGCTTCTCTTAAGCATCTTACCTCACTTTTACAACCTTTAAAACAAGCATAATATCAGTTTATCATTAATAAATATTTTCAAGAATAACAACTAATTGGAAATTATGGAAAATGGATAAAATAAATGTGTTTTCTTTATTTGGTTAGTGCATCACTACATCCTCCATGTTTCATCTTGCAGGCAAAGGTATAAAATATTTTTACATGTTTTATGACTGATATCTATATTGAAAAATTTTAGTAGTTTAATGAGGTTCTTTTTGCTTTGTTTTGTTTAAAATATTATATTTATCTTTCAGACAAGTTAAATTTTATAACAAAATCTATGAATATGGAATACTGAGCTTCTGGATAGCTTAAAGTGAAGCTTGAAAGAAACATTACAGTTCCAAGGCATTTTCTAATTTGGTTTATAAATAGATGGCTTTGACATACCACTCACAAAAACAAAGCTATAGTTAGCTTGCCCAAGGCAGCTGCGCAGCTGGGAGAAGAACATACACGGGCAGCCTATCTGTGCAGTCGCCTGTGTTGTGATACTTGCTATCAAAACACCCGTTAAGAACACAGGCGGAATTAGCATTTTGGCTCGAGGCAGAGTGATAGGAAGCGGTCTTTGGTTCTGTTATCCAACACGTAAGCCATTGAAGAAAATCAGGCTAAACGGATTTGTAATTGGAAGCAGCAGGTAAGAAACTCTAACGCAGCTAACCTTCCTGGGCATTTTGGTACAAGGCAGGTAGACTCACATGAAAATTATTGTTTCCTGTAGTTGTAAAGCTTTTTCACCATTGATAACTGTATCGCAAAGTAATTAATATATTTAAGTCAAATGAAGGGCACAAATATTCTTGGAGTATGACTAGTGGAATGGATACCCCAGAGAATGGTATATCCTGTCTGGGGCCTGATCCAGGCTCATGTCTGTCACTGGAGGTTTTTGCACTGACAGCTGCTGATTTCAGCCCAAGCACGTGAATGAATATTCTGCTATACCTGCAGCACTCTGGCTCTGATTCAGCATAAAGCCTTAAAGTTTTCAGCTGAAGCTCAGAAGTCCCATTCAACTGATGGAAACTTGCTGATTTTCTCTTAGATGATTTGGGCTCTAACTTACTCAATTCATGCCCCGTCGCCCTCCCTTGAGTGGAGCAGATATAGTAATTCTAAAGTTTATTTAGTGTTTATTAAATTAATGTATTCAGATTGCAAAATTAGGATCTACATCCAAACTTTCAAAAATCTCAGTTACTTCAACGTAGCAATTTGTTTCAGACCCATCTTCCAATGAAACACTTTCTAACTGACAAATGAGCCCAATGCATGCACAAATATGAATTCATAAAACCTTGATATCACACAGTGAATGCCATAAAGGCCTTTTATCCTACATGCAACTTTTTTTTTTTCTTAAATAAAGAATGGTGTTTCTTGTCCCTTTACTTAATACTTCTTCCAGATTTAATTTTCAGAATAGAAGACATGTATTTTGCAATCACAAGACAAAATTCTATGTATATTAAGGCTGAAAAAGAGCAGGGATCCTCCCACACACTGCTTACAAAATGATCTCTAGACTTCCGAGATGCTACACGGCCTTCACTTACATCAAGTGCATTAAGTTTAAACATTTACTTTAAATAAAAAAAAAAAAAAACACCACAACCTTTCCCCAAAGATGCATCCACACTTAGCATACCACTACCATCAGAATTCGTAATTTAGAAACAAAATTTTCCTTCCTTGAAAGTACAAACCTGAGACTGTGATATAAGTGATAGTCTTCAACTTCTAAGTGTTAGAAAAATGAAAATTAAAAACAAAAGTGAACTCATGCTTTCAAATCTGAAGTCAACAGAAGACTTCACTGGGTCAGGATATCATATAGTTCTGAACAGCCATTTAAATTACAACCGGCCTTCTTCAAACTATAGCTTATTCCATAGCATTCTATGGTGTTTGTTCTACAACAAATTACAGCAAATAGTTTCAAGTTAAATTCCACTTCAAGAATAAAGAAATTACAAAAACACAAATTCAGTCTGTATTTTATTAAAACAAGATTTGTTCTGCTGAAGGAATGAATAAATTCATAACTGCAAAACATAAGCTAACAAGGACAAAACCTTTGCTTCTGGGCATGCTCAGATCTATGCTACCATAAAGTTTTCTGAAAAGGATTATCAAGAAAACTGTAGTTCATAGCAGTTAAATCATTAAAAACAAAAATTCTGGGATTTTAATTGTATCAGCAAGTCAGATAGATAAGAAAAGTAAAATGTGTTTCCATAACAACCAACAGTTGAAACACTGTTCTATTTTCAGAATAAGTACAAATTCAGATTACTCCATTCTCAGCCAGAGTCACCCTAGGGGAAATAGAAAGGAAGAGAGACAGCTAAAGAAATCAAGAATCATCATCTTACTCCTGTTCCACACTACTCAGTGAAGTAAGTGGACTCCTAAGCACAGAAGCACATATACCAGCTTGTCCTCTGCACTTCAGATCAGAACACCGTCCACTTCTGTTACCTGTCACTGACTTACTTCCAAACAGAATATCCTGTCCCGTAATTCAGCTCTTTACAACATTAAAAATTCCAAACGCAGACTGAGGAAAAACATGGAAACAATAAATCTGAAGTTAAATGAGCTGAAGATACAAAGCAAGAACATCCAGCAACAGCACTGGACAAGTTTGTAATGTCACTGTACTCTTACAAACTCACATTGTGTCAAATGACCACAGACAGTAAAGACAGAGAAGCAGATAAAATATTACATCATCAATCAAGAGTGCTGCAAAATACATTACCAATTACAAGAAGATGAAAACCACAAAAACACATATTCTCATTTGGGCACAAATTTAGCATGAAACTTAAACACAACTTCAGATTAAATCATAGTCTCAATATAAATACAACTAAACACTTCATTGTATCTGAGCCCCAGAGAGGAGCACTTTCATACTACAATTACAAGAATATTGGATGCAAACTTGTCAGAAGAACTAGAAAGCAAACAATCCTATCATAAAAGGAACTGAAGAACTGCTAGGTGCAAGTGTCAGACATCTAAAGATTTGGGGACTTGCTATTCTGTTTGGTTAGTGCCTAGCACAGTATGAGTCTGGGTCACACTCAAGGTTCACAATACAAGTGAGTAATAAAAAATAAGATCCTTACAATGAGACTGTTTTAAAAAGGTTGAAAGAGTACTTTGTGGCGGGAGTGACTTTTTTTAAAATTATGAGCTGTACAAAACCCCTAAGTATGAACTAGCAGAAGGTCAAAATTACATATGCATAGGAGAAATTATAACATTATTCTCAACTATCAGAAAATAACCTGCATCTAACTGCTGCCAATTAGATCAAAAAGCATTACTTCATTCCTCTTTAATCCAGTTACCTTTTCTTGCTTCACTAGATTAAGACATGCAAACATATTGACAAACACTTTCGTCCACTAGCGTTAAAAAAACAAACAAAAAACCTAACCCCAACCCCTGGCCCAAAACCAACCAAGCCTCCCATCAATTTCAGTGAGAAAGTATTTCAGCTCTAAAGTTTTCCATTGGTGCAGACTTCAAAATCATGTTTCGAAGTTTCAGCCATGCTGCTAACGAAACAACATGCTATTCAATTATGGCAGCAGAACCTGTATCATTTATCTAATAGGGAAGTGTTTGACTAATTCCTCAAGACCTTTTCTCCTTCATGCGTATGGTATTTTGAGTATGTCTGCAATTTTCTGTGTTTTGCGCATATCTTCATCAATTCTCTTCCCAAAGCAGTTTCTACATTTACTTCTCATATCACAATCTCCCCTTTTTCCTAGTAGTCATTGAGCATGCACAGAAGAGGTTTCTAAACAGTCAGAAGTGAGGCATAAAGTAACATCCAAGCTTACAGTAAACTTTACTTTGATGATGTCAACCACAAACTTGTACCCCAAGTCTTATTTAAAAAAAAAATTGATACATTTCATACTTTTTTAAAAGGAAAATATATAGCTACTTACACTTTTATTTAAATAGAATACATTTTTCTTTTTAAAAAACCCACCTTGACAAGGGGGTCTATTATTTAAAAAAAAAAAAAAAAAAAAAAAGACATTACAGGCAAAAATATTAGTCATTCTACAGTCCTCAAGATACTTTTATTACTCAAGGTTTCAAGGAAAAGTTGCGTGCTGGAGAAACACAAGCTTCCAATGAATGAGTACGGAAAACAGTATTTTTGGCTGTAAACAAATACACACTAGTGATCTAAAAGTACAATATGCCTTAAACCTTACACACAAAACAATTCATACTCTTCATGTGTACAATATTGTGAAAAATAAAATGGAAGAAGTTAGACAGGAAAACATTCTTGTACCATAAAAATGTTAGAATGGACTTATCTATAATTTAAAACTTTGCTTTAAAACAAACTTCATTTTAAAATCTTCTTTTGCTTTATCTAAAAATTAGCCTTTCTATAAAAACCATTCCTTTAAAACTTTGCTTTAAAAAAAATTAGTTTTATATTAGACAAAATATTAAATTATACAGGCACAATTAGTTAAGAGGGCTATACGAACTCATAACCCTTCATTTTTCAGTGACTTGCAATATGGTCATAAGAGTCTGTGTCTACTGACAACTATAGGAAAATTCATCCATAGAAATAAACTTTTATTTCAAATACAAAATAAATAAATAAAAAAAAAAATCAAAAATCTGTCAGACCATATTTTACTTGTAAAGGAACCTACTTTCCAGCTGGGCACACACATCTTTTATTTATCCTGGGAAATATGCACATACATTAAAAGAATTCCCAAAATATGTTTTGAACAAGTGGTTTATGATGACAGCTTTTATATTTCCTTCAGATACTAAAATAAAATATTTCAAAGTCCATCTTTATCTCAATCTGAATCAGTGACCTTTGACACTTCAGAAAATGAATCAAGAATGATTTTGGTTTTTAAGGGGAAAATACACAGATACCATGTTCGATGTCAGAGAGAGCGGAGTCTGATATTTTCTATGTTTTTCTTGAGTTCTTAAAGATGTATTGTACAACTAAGAGTCTACAAAGATCTTTAAAATAAAGTGGATTGTATAATATACGAAATTGTAGATATAATATACCAAAACCAGAGCCCTGATTGTGATGATGCTTAACTTAATACAAATGAACAATTAATCTTGGATTTCAAAGCATAGAAACATCTGCAAGACTGGGGTTTATGTCTGCTAAACACATCAAATAAGCTGCCATCATAATAACTATTTAAAAAAACCCAAACAAACAAACAAATAAAAAAACTAAACCAAAACACTATGGCATTTTTTGCCATAAAAACACAGTAGTTACAGCATCAGTGGCCAAACATGAATCACTATAGAATATAATTTTAATTAAACTAAATATTTTTAAACAGGTATTTAAATATCTGTTTAAACAGATATTTGAACTTTAATACATTTAGATGGATACTGCTTTAAGTTTATTTAAATATTTTACTGAAAATTTAAAAAGAAAGTTTCAACTATAGTACATAAAAATGTAACCAATAGTATACCCAATTAAAACTTAAAAAGCACAGAAACTTCAGGTTGACATTCTAGAACAACTCACTGCTATTTGTTTCTATTACAACTTTTCCATCGCCCAGCTAAGGAATGTGAACTTCACCTATAAAGTCAATCAATAAGATATTTAAAAAGAAAAACAACAACAACAAAAAATGCAACTCAGACTCTAAGCCTGTATTTCTTTTGGAATTTAAGATTCCATTTGAACAGTGCCCTAGAGAAACATATTTCCTTACCAGCACGGTCCATTATTGCTTGATGAGAGCCCACAGTGACTTTTTGTCCAAATTGCTTTGGACATGGTTTCAGGAAAAGAAGTCAATAAAAAAACATGTACAATTATATTTCATTTCAAGAAAGCACTGAATTGATCTGAATTGTATCATACTGTACTATTTTTAATGCCATTCCATAGGCAAGTATATATTACGTGTTGAAGGAGGTGTGCATATACACAAACACAAAATACATACACAGAATTCAGCTCAGATTAATGTATCTTCATTTAATTTCTGGCATAACAACTGAGTCATTTTTTGCAGTTTAGAATTATGTGGAAAAATGAGAATAGGCACAATTCATTAATACAGCTTGTAATTCACCTTATTATAGTGCACTATTACGCACTGATAATACTCTAGAAACAATATGATACTATTCAAGCCCATTTTTCTGATGTACAGGTGAAGTCTAGCAAATAGGACTCTAAGTGCTTTTTACCTCAAATGCACAACTTTTGCAGCTTAACACAGTAGAACAGTGCAATACATTATGTCCTCATATTCCAGGAACAAACGCTGAGTTTACAGTTACACTTGTTTCACATCAGAATGGCTTTGCACTTTCCGCAGCTCTAGCACTTCCAGCTGCTTCATCTATGACCTCCTTTTGTTCCCTTTCCTTTTCCTCAAACTTCTTCCAGGTGCTGGCTATATGAAAAAAAAAAAAAAAAAAAAAAGTTCTTTTGGTAGCTAGCTCTCACCTGGTAGAACCAGACAGTTTCGAAGTAATGGTACAGCAGAAGTTCTTCTAGAGGGTTGGTTCACAGTGCTTCCACCTGCTTCCCAGTTCGTGACTTTGGAAGAAGCTCGCTCTGGCTTCTTAGGAAAAGACTCCGATGTGACTTTCTGCCTCTTTTCAGGAATCCCTGTGACAACTGTTGAGTTCAGAAAGGTCCTTTTTGGTTTTCTCCTCATCTTTAATTTTTTAGCATCAGGCTTTTCTTTCTTAAGGTGCTTTCCTACTGCAGTTTTCCTTGTCTGGCACCTATGGATGGAGAAAGCAGAAGATTTCTGGGCATGAGGACAAAGTTTCCTTGTCATCCCCTCTTTTTGCTGCTTTTTAGTTCTGGAAGCTTGTTTGCCTGCAGTTACTCCATTTCCTCTCCTCCCAACAGTACATCTGACAGACAGCGGTCCTGCAGCCTTTCTAGAAAAAAATGGTTCCTTATTAGTGCCTTCTTTTCTCTTCCATATTGCTTTTGGATTCTCCCTCTCTAACTGCTCATTCCTGATGGAGGTCAGAGGAGTTTTGCTAACTCTGCTGTTAAATGGAGTTAATCCAACATCTCCTTCCACTGCAGACTGCTGAGAGTTCAAAGGTGAAATGATCAGGTGTTTAAAAGAGCTCTCAGAATGACCAGACACCAGACAATCGGTTCTTTCTGTGGAAACAGAAGATCCATCTTCCTTTTGACTTGAGGCTGCATCATTCCCTTTAACTGGATCTGGCAGGAGAGATGCTGAAGATGAACTATAAAAGTCTGACCAATTGCGTGACTTTGATGGCGTGCTTTCTCTCTGTGCATCAGCTAGTTTCCTCGTGTTTGCATCAAAGCTGAGACTTCTGAAAAGCTGTCGAACATGGGAGGGCTTTTTCGTCTTTTCTCCAACTGTACTCTTTGGAGGTGTTTTCAGAATTCGATTTGTCAGTGGGTCATAATACTTAAAAGAACACTGTTTGTATTTATACCTTATAGAGTCCTTGCTATCTGTGGAGTTACGATTTTTCCTCATTTTAGGAATATCTATAGGTTTACCTTTACACTGTTTTATCTCTGGGCATGAAAGTACGTACACCACTGTCTTGGGCTGTACAGGACTCATAATCTTGCTATAGGACTCAGGAAGTTTAAGGGCACATAGTCTAGTTTTCATGTTTGGAGTTTTTTCATTCTCTGGCCACATGATGCTTGCTTTCTGGTCAGATGGATCAGATTCCCTTCTAGACATTTTTCTTTTTGCTACTGGGTAGTTCAATAGACTTGTTTGGGTGCCATGGCTGACTTTAACCACCTGGCATCTTGAAGCCAGGCGCCATGTCCTTTTCCTAGGCATTTTAAGAATTTGTGGGTTGCATAGTGTATCTGAGGCTAAAAATGCGTTATCAAAATCAGAGTCACCACTTAAAGCATCATTACATTCTGGCAATGCTTTAACTGATGCACTTTCTGTTCTATTACCCTCAACAATATTGTTCTTTTTCTCATCCTTCTGCTTTTTTTTCTTCATTCTCTTCCCTGTATAGTTGGCTGAGGATTCACTGTCAAAGTAGCAGCGAAAACGACCTTCCCTGAAATCACGCACGAGTTCTTCAATTTTTATATCATCTTCATACATTATCTGAGACCAAGTCTTTCCCACAAAAGAAGGAGGCACATGAGGCAGAGCTGGAAGAACCGGCTCTTCGGTACAAACTACGACATTCTGTTTCACTGCTTCTGTTTTCTCTACTGACTCACTTTTTAAAACAGAAGAGAGCTGTGTTCCATAGTCTTTATCTTGCAAACTTATTTGGACCTCTTTTAGGAATTCTATATCTTTTATAGCTGCCTTGGGTAAGTCTGTTCCTGCCTGAATAGGTGCATCACAGTCAAAACTCATTTCAGAACCCTCTAAATGAGTATGGTCCAGAAGTGATGAAAACGTTATACAGGGATTATTCTCTTCTTTGAAATAAATTTCTTCAGATGTAGTTCCATGGCAGTATTTTAAAATAACATCCTCAATAGTTTCATCCACTGAACTTTCATCACCTCTGTTCTTCTTCACGTTTTTGCATCTTGTTAGTTGTGGGGATGTCCCAAGGTCTAGGGAGCTGCTGATACCCACAGTATCCCTGAGATGGAAATCAGACACCAAAGTTTCATCCTGAGTTCGTAAACCATCTCGTTTTGAGAGAGATTGACCTGAGGTAATACACAAAGAGTTGCTGTGGCTGCACATAGGATTCTGATGAGAAACTGAAGGGCATTTTGGGTGAACCAGTGTCGGAGCAGGATTCAAGCATGAGTTCAATAACACATCACGATTGCACACCTCTGTTCCTCTTTTATCGCATCCACTATGTGGAATCAAATTTGATGCTGCCACATTCCTAACATTTTTTCCCGTTTCAGGATTAACAGAAGAACTATGAATTAAAGGACTGACAGAAAAATGCTGAGGTACAGGGCTCACAACTGTAAACGGGCCTTCATGGCTATGATTTGCAATTTGAGCATCTTTCACGGTATTCCACTTCTCATTACTACAAATGCCCACAGACTGCTGCAATATTCCTGTATCGGGTTCCTGTCCTCTTTCTAGTTTTTTAATAAATGCTTGTGATACTGAAGCTTTCTTTGTGCCTTCGTGAGACAGGCATGGAGCAGAAGAGCATATTTCACCAGTGGACACCTGGTCTTTGCTGGAAATCTCCTGTTTGTCTCTGTTCCTCTTTTTCTCCTTCTCTTCTAGGGATAGGAAAGCAATCCTAGCAGCCTCTGGAGTGACAGGAAGTGGCATGTCATCATAGGTTGGTCTAAAGGGGAGGGAAAAACATCCCACCTTATATGAATACAGTAAATATGCTTTACAAACAATAGTGGTTTTTAAAAAATAAAATAATTACCTGGAGTGCATCATACCTAATGAACAAACTCAAGTTACCAGCTCGGCTACTTTAGCAGAGATATTCTATTTTTAAAAATGGTGGAGGGGGTGGGAGAATGTTCCATAAAGCTAAAGATAACGATTCAGGCACTGGTTGGTGACCCTCTTCATGCAATCACCCATTAAGAATGGCCAAACATATATTACAATAATTTTATAAATACAGCAAAGCAAGAAAAAGTAAAGATATTTCCTTTGTTTGAAATTGTGAGTTTATAAAGAGGTTATTTCACTGGTAAAACTATCATTAATTAATATCGAGCTTTTGTGGAGAAACAGAACAATGTAATATGGCATAGTATAAAAATACTACTGAGTATAAATGCTCCTTTCCCTACAAAATGTTCCCTGATAGGAACTCCGCACATGTCGCCAAGGAATTCCATGCTGTTACACATCGAAGCCTTGTGATTTCCTGTGTTGCATTAGCGAAATAGTCTTGTTGTGGTTTCGCTAATGCAACACAGGAAATCACAAGGCTTCGATGTGTAACAGTTGAGCAAATTCAATGAAAATGTTTTTTTTTTAAATACAGATAACTGAAGCGAGAATATTATGTTTCATCTGAAAGTCATAACCAGAATTTGGGAGACCCAAATGGATGCTTATTTTAATACACAGCAGACAGCCTCTTATGGTGCATTCATCTGCTAACAGATGTATTGTAAACAAATTTTATCATAATTTCCTCGGTTATAAAAATTCAGCTTTCACATTTACTGAAAGTTAAAAATCAGTCAGGAACCACTAGAATTAGCAATGCTTAACATGTCAACACGTGCAGAAGTCCGTGAAGGACTCAGATATCAGTTATTAATAAAACTAGCTGATACCAAGCAAACTTGTAGCAAGAATTTCTAACTAACTACTTCACACTGAAAAAAAAAAAAAAAAAAAAAAAAAAAAAAAACTTAT
>WHYT01014192.1:19495-44384 GCA_009806455.1 Tetrax tetrax
GATTGGCTCAGGGAACGAACTCCTCCTGGCATAAGATTTCATCTTCTCCCACTGCTGCTCTCCACCTGAAGCGGCAATAAATCCTCGCCGGGTGACATCAGAGCCAGCTGCTGAGCGCCGGAGTCGGCGGCAGGATTACGGGAAGAGGGATGAATGGGAGACATCAGCGGAGCCGATGTCTCCTCCCAGGGCTCCATAGCCAAGGACGGGCTCGATCCTGCTGCCTCGCTGACCCTCGCCCATCCCAGGGGACCTTGGCCAAGGTGGGACACCCCCCAGAGCCATGCAGGGCTCCAGAGAGCTCACGGAAACCCTGCATTCATTGAGAACTTGATTGGGAAAGGAAAGGGAAAAAAAAGCCGTGGCAAGGATACCTGCTACCCTGGCACGGCCAAACCGGCCCAGCGCGGCAAGGAGGGAGGAGGGAAGGATGCAGGAGCATCCCCAGCTGGGCTGTGCCCGGAGAGGTCTGCTCCTGTCCCTGTGACGTGGCGTGGCGTCTGTCCTGTCCCCGCCACGCTGGCCCCCGGGGCTCGCCGGCACAGAAAGGCACCCGTAAAAACAGCCCGGGAGCTGGCAGCCCTCTCCCAGCCCAAGAAATGAGCAAAATCCAAATGAGTTGGATTTCCCCACGGTTTATCCCTTCCTGGAGCAGCGCTGGGAGGCTTGGACAGAGCCGTGGGAGAAGATGGGGGAGCAGGGAGAGCACGGAGCATTGCTGCTGTCTAACCACCACCATCTTCCCTTTTCCTGGTAAAAAAAAACAGTGTGAAGGGCAGAACTGGCCTACCGAGAAAAAAAAAAAGCAACAGGAGAGAAAACCCAAAAAAGCAAGGCGGCAGGGCTGGGGGGGAGCCTTCCCCAGCAGGGCCCAGCCCGTGCCAGGGAACTCCCAGCTCCAGCCACTCCCAGTGACTGGTGAGGACTGGTCTGGGCTCCCACAGCCGCCCCCACGCCGCCCACGATGACAACTGGAACGCCTCAAACGTGCTGGGGTCCCTATCGCGTTAAAATGTCGCGTTTAAAAGCCGGAGGCGGCTTTCTCTTGACCCTGCGCCATCACCCCAACCGTCCCCCTGCGCAGCAGCGGCGTCCGGCACCTGCCCCTGCACATCACGGCGCCCCGAGGAGGAGCTGGGCTCCGCGCCGGGCTCCCGACCGCGTCCCGTTCCAAGCAGCAGGAGCTGGGACCGGCCATTGGGCTTCCGCGCTCCCCAGGCGACGCGGCGAGGAGCGCGGGGGAAAGCAGCTCCGGGCGAAGGCTGGGAGCGCCGCAGCCCCAGCGACACAAGCTGCTCTAATCCGAGCAACGACAGTTGCTTGGAGCATTGGGCTTTAAGACCATCAAAAAAAAAAGAAAAAAAAAAAGAAAAAAGTTATTTTAGAGTTTGACCTTCCTCTAGAGCTTTTAACGGAGAAGGAAAGCAGTGGCTGCTGCTAGAAATGAACGCGCCAGGCGAGGGGAGTGGGGTGAGCACAGGAAAGCCGCGAAAAATTAAACGTGCAGAGGTTTGGTGCCAGGAGAACAGTCTCCGGCCCCCCCACGCCCCCGGCCCCCGCCGAGGCTGCGCCGGGGCAGCCCTGAGGCACGGCGCTTGGGAAGGGGCCAGCCAGAAGCCTGGCAGGGAAACGTCCCAGCCCTGCCCGGGTCATTTGTCCCCGGCCAGGACAAAGCGCAGGCCAGCGCCCGGCGCAGCTCAGGGGAGGGAGCTGGCAGAGGCAGCTCGGTTGTAGCCCGGCGCCAGGGCACACGAGCCACCCCAGCCACGCTCTGGCCACCGCTGTCACCGGCTTCCCCTCCCTCCCGCCCCTCGTGTGTCGGAGGGCAGCACCCAGCCCTGGCAGCGGTGCTGCCCAGAGCAGGGGGGGGGCTCAGGGGGCTGCTCAGGGCTGCCTTCGCAAAGCCAAGGGCTAGCACTTGCCCATGGCTACGGGCTGGCACGGGGAGGAAGCAGCACTCTGGATGCGCTGCCCAGCCCAGGACGAAGCACCAGGAGGTAGCAGGACCTGCACAACCCCACTCTGTCCCAGCGGGCTGGGGCAGCCACTCTCCAGCCACACCAGTACAGGCAGGAACTGGCCAGCAGCGCTGCCTGACTGGGACGGGGACTGGCACTCGTCTGTGTATCCCTCAGGGTGCCAGGGCCAGCGGGAACTCGGATCCAAGCACGGCTCCTGCAGCCAGGAACTCCTGCCCAAGTCATTCCCCTTCTGGCTTCTCACAAATGCCTATGCCAATTTTTATTATTTTTTTTTTAGTTTTATTTTTAAACTGGGCAAAGCGTTAACTGTTTGAGGAAGACAACTCCATCTTCCTCCATGGGTCACGGCAGGGAGCTGGAGGAGTTGCCTCCAAGCATGTTTTTGCAAGATCTCCCGGGCTTTTTCTTAAAGGAAAAAGCCCAAAGAAGATTTGGGATCTTGGAAACACTGAGCTACACTTTGGTCCCTGCAACGAGGCTGCTTTGAGGACGGAATCCTCCATTCCCAGGGGAAAACCGTGTCCACGAGCGCTGGGGAGCATCGCTGCTCGTGCCACCGCTTCTCCCTCTGGTCCCTTGCCGTTCATCTGCAGCTGGAGGGATCCCTACGTCCTGTGAAGTCCTGACAGCACTCCTGAGCCCTGAGGCAGCCCAGAGGCACACCTAGGGAAGAGAGACGGGATTTGGGGAGAAAAGCCACGTAGCTGTGGCTTCCACTGCTGCCATGAGAGCTCGTCAGGCCGTTACTGGGCTCTGCAGGGCAGGAAAACTGCGCAACGGGACTCGGAGCTTCTCTTGCTGGTGGCAAGGACAAACCCTGGGAGCGGGAATCGACCGCCGCACAGCCCCCGCGCGAGAGCGTTCCGCTCGTCCCTTCGGCCACGAGCAAACCGAGCCCGACCTCTGCCAGGGGGCTCCACGCCGTCCCCAAAAACCTGGGCAGGGGATCGCGCCGACCCTCAGCGCGGAGTGTGCCCAGAGAAACGCACGGCCGCAGCCACGTCAGACTCCTGCCTGCCCAGATCCACCCGCGCAGGGAAAGGAGCGGCTCGTGCAGCAGAATCCCTAAAATCCCTCTCCCTCCGCAGCACCTGGGTCCGGAGGAGGGACCAGAGCTCTTCGCACCCCCGGGAGAGACGGACCCTCGTCTGCTGACGGCGGGAACCGCGTGGCTGGATTTTAACCAGAGCCTTTTTCCCAAACTCCGCAATTCAGCAGCGATGCCACCAGGGAGCTGAGGACCTTCGGGCTGGCACCAGTCAGTCTGTCACGCTGGGAAGAGCCAGCGAGGTGGGTAACCCCACCCCGCCCTTCGCGCGGGTGCCTCCCCACCTCCTGCTCCTCTCGCACGCCGACGGCCGGCCCAAACGGGCGCGTTTACCGCAGGTTTGGCTCAGAGCTCGGTTTGAAAAGGCGCCGCTTAAAAATATCCCGGCCGTCAGAGGTTCCCAGCCTCCTCCGGGGACCAGCTCCCCTCCCTCTTCCTCGGGCACAAGCCTGGCAGCCGAGGCGAACGCTCTGCCTGGCAGAGGCTCCCTCAACACATCCAACGCACGTTCCTGGAGACATCTGGAGGCACTGCCAAGCCTCTCCCGGCTCCCTGGTGCCAACCAAAGAGTTAAGAGCTCGCTGGAAGGCTCCGGGGACGCGCCGAGGCCTTTGGAGAGGAGCTCCCAACCCACCCCATGAACGAGAGCTCGCCTGAACCGCTCCCTGAGAAACCTGGAAAGCGACCACAGAAAGCGTTTGAAAGGTCGAGCGCGGCGCGAGGGGGCTGAGGAGAAGGGAACTCCGCAAAGGAAGCGAGGGCGACCCGCAACGCTTCAACACCGGTCAGCGGCCGGGGTGCTGACGGGCGCAGGCACGCACCGGCTCCTCCTGCTGCGGGAGGCCGGTGCCGGGGAATCCCCGCACGGGCAGGCAGAGCGAGGACAGAAGAAGGTCCTTCTCACCTAGACGGAGCTCCCCGAAATTGCCGCATCCAATCTTCTTGCCGACGCGGAAGTTGGGACCCACCATTAAGACTCCCGAGTTGGTTCCAGCACTCCGGCTTCCATGACTGCTCCTTCCTCCACCCGTCTTGGACATCCTTTTACCTTCCTCCAGCTCCCCTTTCCCTCCTCTCTTATCAAAATCCATAAGTTTGTGATACCCCGGCCTCTCCACGGTTACGCTGCTGCCATACAAATCCCAGAGCTGCCGGAAGTCGAGGGGCGAGGAGAAAAGAAGTGGGGTTCTTCTCGGTTAATACACCATCACGGTGAGCAGCGGGAGGGCGGGGCGCGGAGAAGGAGGGATAAGCGGCCACCCACGGGTGCTGGGCTACGGAAACGTTAGTGCTTTCCAAGATCCCGGCGGGATTGTCATCGTCGCCCGTTACAGGGAGCTCTTTGCTGGAGAGAACATCCCGCGGAGAGGGTCCTCCCGGCGCGGCTCCTCGTTCTGCCAGCTGCGGAAAGGAGAGGGAGAAAATTAGGAGAAGGAAATGGGGAGGTAGAGGACAACGAGCTGGGGGCTCCGGACCCCTCCAACACCCTCCCTGCGTTACCAGTAACTCCCGCGACAGCGAAAGGTGTCGCGATGGAGGGGTGGGGCGGGCTGGGGGACCAGGACCACCGCAGGGTGCCCCACGTGTAAGATGTTGGCGTAAAGAAATAAATAAAAACCCGGATGCGGCAGGAGGTGAAACACTGGACGGGTGTCTCCAGGTGGGAGCCAGCGGAGAACCTCAGGAGGACGTCCCCGTGGGGAGGGACGGTGGCAGCAGCGGCACCGGGGCCAGGCTGCCCCCTGGAGAGGAGGACGCATGGAAATCGTCGCGTTACGGGGCGGAGCGCGCCGGCGTGGGATTTCCTACGAAGCGAAAAGAGGATATCGTTCCCGGGAGGGTCCCCGCGGGTCAGCTGAGTCAGAGCGCTTCCCCCCCCAGCGCCAACCTCTGCGGCGGGCGGGCCGGGCCCTCTGCGCCAGCCGTTCCGCGCCGGGACGCGTGGGAGAGGACGCGGCTTCCGAGGAGCTGCGGGTGCGCGGGGGAATGGCCGCGCTCAGAGCTCCCGCCACGGCCCGGCTGCTGGGCTGGCGGAAAACGGACACCGGGAAATGGGAAGCCAGGGCTTGCCAACACAAGCTCAACGGGGCTGCTGGCCCGGCCAAAAGCCGCCGTGGCGCTCGCCGACGGGTAACGGAGGGCCGCCGACGCTCGTCTGCTCGGGGATCGTGCGGCGCCTCGCCTACGCCACGCGCACAGCTCCCGGGGCGGCCGGGGGGAACCCGGGGTTCCCCTCAGCCCCTCAAACCAGGGAGCTCCTTCCCGCGTGCGCCCCCCTGCTCTAGAGGAGTCTCAGAGGTCCCTTCCAACCCAAATTATTCTCTGATTTTAAGACGTTGGCTCTGCCCAAGGCCCCGCCACGCCGCTGACCATCTTCACGTGGGTACAGCTCAGCACCGGGGCCCAACCGGCTCCTCGCTCCTTTCCGGAGGGGTGGGATGACCGGTACCCTCAACCAGCTCCGTGCTCAGGGAAGCAGGCTCTCCCTCCGCCTGGGAATCCCACTGGAGCGTCCTGGGTCACTGGTTTTGCTCACCGGCCCTCGCTGTGTTTCGAGCGAGCCAGGCTGGGAAGGAGCAGCCGCGCAGGAGGCTGCGGGCGGGCGGGGGAGCGGCTCCTCGGGGCTGTCCCGCTCCCCATCCTCGCCCGACACTGAACCCTCGCCAGGGCCCACCGCACCCTGTCCGCAGCCTCCTGGCAAAACAGGGGCCCGGAGCTGCTGGGTGCTGCACGACACCCATCTGTGGGACCCGTCCGTTCGCGGACTGGGGGACAAGGCTTTCGCACGGGATGGGAGCCCCGTTCCCCCCCGCAGGCTCCGTTCTCCAGGTCAACGTTTCCGGAGCATTCCCAGCGTGCGGCAGCCGCAGCACAGACCGGTCTGGCCCTCCAAGGCCACCCAGCACCACTCAGCCGAGGGAAACTGAGGCACGCAGAGCCTTCCCGTTTCCCTGAGCCGCGGGCCGGCTCCCGCCCCAATGCTCCCTTTCCCCGGCAGCCAGCGGTGTCCGTCCCGTGCCAGCAGGAAGCGGGGTGGGAGCGGCAGCGGAGGAACGGGGCTTCCCTGCGCTTTGTTCTCCCCCAGCCCCGAGCGCTCACGGCCGACACGTGATATCCTGCTCATTCTTCGCTCCCCCAATAATTTCCGCTCCGGCTCGGGCGCAGGGCAGTGCCATCCCGGAGCAGGCAGCGTGGCACGGCCCTCGCAGGGCGTTTCGGGAGGGGGACATGGCTCCCTCCACACGCCGGGGAGGGGCCGCGCTCCTTCGTGCGCCCCGTTTTCGTTTTGAATCAGACCTTTATGCTCGGTCCCGGGGGATTTCAGGCCCAGACTGTTTGCACAGTCAGGTGGCCCAGAGCCAGCGCCGAGGGAGCTCCAGCCCCCACGCTTGGGATTTTTTTATTTTTTTAAAGAGTTATGGGCCAGTCCTGCAAGGGAATTTCAGACAATGGAGCGAGACAGAGCCCTAAAAGAAGGGAAAAAAAAATAAATACGGTTTCCTGCGAGCGCTGGGAGACTGTGCTGTCTTCCCTCAGCCCAGCCAGCAGCGTAGCGCGACTCTCCAGCCCTGCTCCTGCCTCAGGAGCAGCCCTCCCGAAAAAACCCAGCTCCAAACCCCCATTTCAGGCAGCTGGGCCAGGACAACGACCGGCGAGGCCACAGCCTGGACCTCCGCACCGGAGCGGCGTGCCAGCCGGCTGCAATTCCCCTTTTCCCAAAGCCAGAGCAGCAGGAAGCCGGCGCACCGCGACCGCGTGAGTCAGGCCGGGGCAAGCGCTGCTCCTCCGAGCTCTGCCCGCCAGCCTCCCCCGCGGATGAGCCACGGGGGGAATCTATTTTTGGGTCTGAGGAGCGCGAAGGAGAGGCAAGGGCTGTCTGTATCCCGGGACCCACCTCTCCGCAGTGTCAGGGACCGGTCAGGTTTTTTGCGCTGCGCCATAAAGAGATAAAATTGGGAACAAGCGAATTAGGAACAGAAAGCTTGGGGAAAATCCCAGGATCCTCACCCAGAAGGTGCCACGGAGGCAAAGAGCCTCAGAAAAGCACCTTCCAGGCTGGATTTGTCGGCCTGCCATCAAATCTGGTGCAAGATGAGAGTAAGAAAACGTCTCTCTCTTTGGGACGAAGAAGAAAAATAATAAAAAAAAAAAAAATGAGTTGGCCTGAAGTTTGGTAGAAGAAATTCCAAAGCAAGCTGCGGTCTTAAAACAAACCAGCGCTGCTCTGCAGTTTGCTCGGAGGCAGGGAACCCGAAAGTGAAATAAATGTCAGAGAAGTGCAAGTGACCCCAGCACCTCCCCAAAGCCACAGAACACCAAAAGTGCCAAAAAGGGGCAAAAATGCACACGGCCTCAGCTGAAACCCAAAGGAGGGGTCGTGGTGGTGGTTTTTGTTGAAATATTGGGTTCTTTTTATTTGCCACCTGGTTTTGAGCACGCCAGGCACACTGACAAGCTTCTCCCTGCAGTCGCGAGGGGGAGAAAAAGAAGGGGGCTTTAAAAAAAAAAAATAAATTAAAATAAAATAAAAAGCTGCAATTCTAGTGCTTTGTCTCCAAGACCTGTGACTTGGACTGAAATCTGAAGGCTCAGGAAGTTCCCGGCCACATTTGGAACTATAAAACGCTGAAAAGTTGTGGTTTTAAGAAAATTTCTTTCCTGTCCAGTGGAACGTCACGGCTGCTGAGGACGGACACGGACAATCCCATCTGGGGCACGTTGTTCCAGGCCCTTTCCACGCACACTGCGTTCCTGCCCGAGAGAGGTCACAACGAAAAGGGCGAGACAAAAGAGGGGAAGAGGAAAAAAAAAAAAAAAAAAAAAATAGCAGCCCAGAAGCGATCGGTGACGGTCTGTGGAGTTTCTCGGAAGGGAGCCCAGGTGTCCTGGAGCAGCCGGGGAGATGCTGGAAGCCGGTTTCCCTGCGCTTTCGTCCGTGCTTTGCGAGGAAGAGAGAAAGGAAAGCTTCTCCAGAGAGCAAGAGACAAGAGCCTGTGACACCACGCAGCTCAGAGTGCAGATCACTGCCAATTAAAAGCTAAAAATAATCACAGACACCCTGGTGTCCCACAGGACGAGCCACCAGCTGGCTCCCGACACAAAAATCCTGACCAAAACGCAACCGGTGGCCTCACCCAGCTGAAAGCAGAACCCAATTCTGCTTCAGAGTTTCAGAGGCAGGTGGAGCCTCGGCTTCCAAGGAGATCCAACATCTCCAACGCAAGCTGCAGCCGGTCCCAGATGATGTCTGCAGAGGTTTGTCGTGAAAAAGGGACTCCAGCCCTCGGCGCCGGCTCACGGCAAACCAGGGAAAAGCCGTGCTGCGACACAGGCTTCCCAAATCCCCTCGCACGGCAAGGCGGCGGGCTCGTTTTGAGGAGCCTGCAGATGCCCGAGCGCTACCCGAGCGCGTGGAGACGGGTCTCCGGGCGTCACCGCGCTGCTGGGGTCCTCTCCATCCACCCCACACCCAACGTGGGCCTCCAGAGACCCAAAAGAAGCAGGAGAACTCTTGGTACTGGTGCGTGGCTCTGACTGGGGCCTTCCAGGTCAAGGAGGCTTGGGAGAGGAACAACCCGTCGGGGGTGTGAGCAGCTACAGAAGAAGAGAGAGGTGCTGAAAGGGAGCAAACCCAAAGAACTCATTCCCACCTAAGTAGCGGTACAAAAGGTCCTCCTGAGATGGAGATGTGGGCCCACGCCGGCATCCTGCGCCACTCCCACGTGTGCCCATGGCAGCGGCCAACACGGGCTGGAGGAACAAGACCATGCGGCCAGCAGCTGCTCCAGGTGCTCCAAAGGCTGGGAATTGGCCATGGGATCACCTTCTCTCACCAACTTTGCTCTGGACCAAGAGGAAAGGAGAAAGCTGCTGGAGCGTCCCAGCACAGCAGAAAGCCGTCCTGCCGGGTCTGCGGGGGGGCTGAGGTCCCCCCTCGGGGCGGGAGCTCCTCACTTCTGCTGAAAGCTTCGAGGAGAAGCCCGTCCGGACAGCCACCGCACCAGGGAAACCCAGTGGATTTTCCAGGATGTAAAAACAACACAGTTACTCATGTTCTGGAAATTTCATGTTCAAACCCCACTTAGCCCAGCTCAACGCGAGCACCTCTTGCAGGACAGCCAACATGACCAGTACAACCAGACAACCTGTACTGGTGTGACACATGCGTAAAGATCCAGCTTAACCCAACTGACGCTTCCGAACAAACACAGCCCCGCAGCAGCGCCAGGAACCCGCTCCAGTCTTAACATTTATGAGAAAAAACCCACGCTGGGTGCACTTTTGGGGAAGCAAGATGTGGTAGGAGGGTTTTTTTGTTTGTTTTTTTTTTTTTTTTTAATGAAGAGTCCTTCCAAGACTTGGACTTGGGCAGCTCCCAGCAGGCATTTGCTTGGGTGTACGCTGTCCGTACGAGCTCCTCTCCCCATCTTGTGCTGCCGGGCTCCGGCAACGCGACGGGCTCCCGAGGGATCTGAGCTTCCCCCGCTCCCAGACACACACCTCTCCTTCCAGCTGAGCGCAGCAGCTCACCGGCAGCTCCTTCCCACGCCGAAGAAGCTCAGACACAAGTCCATGGGAATGGGCTGTTCCCAGCTGCATCCCCAGGAGAATGAGGGAAACCTCGTTGTTTGGAGAAGGCTTGTCCTGGCTTCCACCCAGGGAATTTTCCTCCGTGGGCCGGAGAGGCAGCGGAGCTGTGCAGCACTCCGAGCTGTCTCCACCTTGCCCCTCCACAGAAGACCCAAGCAAACCTCCCAGCAGAATATTCCTTATGGCAAAGGCCAGTTGGCTTGTTCTGGCCCAATTTCCTCCTAATCCAAGGGAAGAGGAGATTGGGTGCTCTGACCAAGGATCTCGAGGCACCTGGCGGAGAAGGAAGCAGTGGATGTGAGCATCTCGCCTGCCACAGCGCCGGGGGGTCACACCAACCTCCTGCGGAGGAGCTGGAGCAGCAGGGCGGGGGGTGAAGGGGCCTTTATCCGTCCCAGGGAATCCCTTAAAAATCAGGAAGTCCTGCCATCAGCCGCTTTCCCAGCATAGTTTCTGCCGACCACAGGAACATCATCCCGCGATCTGAGCAGGGTCGGGTTACGCACAGCCGGCCTCATCCCAGCCTCCTCGCAACCTCCCAGCGCTTTTCCCAGCTCCCAGCGAGGCGGGAGCCAGCACAGCCCCGTCGACTCCGTTTCCTCCTTTGTGCGTTCCCGTCGGCGTCAGCACAACAGGAAGCTCTCGTCAGGCACTTTGTTACTCAACTGCTGATGCAGAGCTGTCGGGGAAGCCAGGCGTAACGCGCAGCGTGTTTCCAGAGGTGGGGAACGTCGCCGTTCGAGCTCGGGGCCGGGGTTTGAGAGCTCTCGGCTCGGCCACCGCCGCCCTGGTGATTTGCGCACGGGCTGTCCTGGTCCTGGTCCTTCGGGACCTGCCTCGTCCGTCCGAGGTCCCTGCGGAGACGCTTGGCTCTTTCTCAGCTTTTGAAGAGCGCTCAGAGCTCCTTCCCCCTGCCTCCTGCCAGGCATCCTTCAGGGCAAACACAACAACCCGGGAACCCCCAGAGGAGCAACGCCATCCCGGGATGTACCTGCTCTCCTGCCGCCCGCCAGCGGAGAACATCCAGCGGGTGCCAAACCGACTTCGGGGCTTCTCACGTCGAGCGGCCCCGCAGCTCGTCTCCCCGCCCGCTTCCTCACCAGCCGTCGCATCCCCCGTCGCACGAAGGCAGACAGCGCTCGGCGGGCCGTACGCTGCCATCAGACTGAGTCATCCATCGCCCCGCAGACGCAGCCCTGTCACCATGGTCACTGCACCGGGAGCGTTGGAAGCGCCGTTTCCCCTTGGACACGGGGACGGTTGCAGCTGGTGTCCCCCCCCTTCTCCGGCGAGCAGAGACGCCGCAGCGCGGTTTCACTTTCGGCCCCACAACATTTACAATTAGGAAAATTGCAACAGCAGTTTGGAGAAAACATGGTTTTGGTTTTTTTTTTTTTCCCTCCTCATCCAGGCTTCTTCTTGAAAAGATCAAAAAAAAAAGAATAAAACTGAGGCTAATGTTTCTACCAGAATTTCTTTTAGTGTTTGAATAAAAATCAAACCCAACAAAAAGCCCTGAACTGTGGCAGCAAAGCTTTTAATCCAACGCGATCCGAGCATCCTTGTTCCAACCCTCCCTTCCTGGCTTCCCAGCTCTTCACCGAGAACACGGCGTGTCCGGGAGGAGAGGGGACCCCGCCGCACGCCCGCGGCCTGGCTCAGGGTGCCCCCAGCACCTTCAGCCTTGCCGCTGCCCTCCGGTCTCCGCCTCTCGCTGCGCTTCACCTCAGCATCCATCCGTGGCTCTCAGCCACGTCCAAAAAAAACATCCAAGCCACAAAAACACCAGGATTAAAAAAAAATAATCAGCATCATAAAGCATTTTGGTTTTCCCCACCGTTGGGCTGTGAGAAGATTTTTTTCTCTGGCTTCCTCTTGCAGCTCTCACGTCTATCAAGCTTCTCTCTAAATTAGAAGCGATCTTTTGTTACTGGCTGTTCCCTTTCCCAGGGGATTTTTTTTTTTTTTGGGATACTCTGCACTCTGGTCAGCTCTTAACCTACAACAAATCAAGCTCCAAATCTCTTCAAAGTTATTTTCTCCCAGCTTCCAAACACAAATATAGCTTTTTAATAGATTACTATGAATCTATTAATTTTTTTTTTTTTTTTTTTTTTTTTTTAAAAAAAAGCAAGGTTTGTGCCGCATCGTTCCCCTCATAACAACGAGAAGAGCGGAGTTTCACCATCGCAGCAGAGAACAGCAGTCCTGCTTCCCAGCTCGGAGGCCTCGCTGACACCAAATCCTCGAAGCACAAAACCAGTCACGGCTCACGCGTGATTTCACGGCGATCTTTACACCTCACAAACCCGGAGCGGGCACGGCGTTCCCCTGATCCGCCTCCAGCATCCCAACAGCCCCGAAAGAGAGCGGGAGCCAAACTGAAACCTGTTCTCTAAGCATAATGAAATAAAATAAGCGGTAAAAAACGGGGGGAAACCACCGGTAGCAATGGTTTCGGTTCCCGACGGAGCCCAAAGAGCTGGTGGGTACTCACGGGGAGGGATTTTAAATACAGTTTGCTCCCAGTCGAACGCGGAATTTCACGCTTTTCACCGGATCCCCATCCAGGGCAGCGACACCTGGATGGAAAACATGAACCGTGCTTCACCGAGGAGACGGAAATGCCACGATGGAAATCTCAGCAGCAGCGCAGGAACCAAGCAAAAAGCTAAAAATACTTCTCTAGGAAAAATAATAACAGAAAAGATACACGGGAAAAGAAGAGATCTGAAACCCAGACTGAGAAAGACCAAACACAGCACAAGTCAGGCAAATCCATCCCGGAACCGAGCACCTAAGAGAGAGTCTGTTCCCAGTTTTGGGCTCACCAGCCACAAGTTTAAACTCCCAACTACAGAATTCATAAAACTACCAGAAAACACGCTGCAGCCTTGTTAGAGAGAAAAGAAACAGCTTTTTGTGGGGTCTGTAAAAATCAGCCAAAAGGGGTCTGTACTGTCCGGCTTGACGTACCCCTCACGTGACGTGCCAGGGTGGCCAGCTCCCGGTTCTCCAGCCACATCCATCTCACAAGCCGTCCCCACATCGGAAACGGCAACCCCAAACCACCGCGGGGCGTCGGGAACGCCAATCCTGCGGTTACAGGAGGGAGTCAGGCAGCAAGAGGCACCTGCCCGCCCTCCCCGCTGTCACCGGCATCTTCGCCCTGCTCTCTACTCCGGCGTCCCTTCTCAAGAGCAGCGCAGCCGTCCTCGTGGCCACCGGGCCAGGAGAGGTTTTGGGACGCCGCTGGAAGACGGCAAGATCAGCAAATGACCCAACCGCAGCTCCAGCCCGCCGCTCCACCGCTCGTGCTCGCGTGGCTTTGGTGCTCCTGCTCACACACGGCGCCATTTCTGCCTGAGAAACCGCAGCCGTCACTGCGAGAGGGACGCCGGCGGTCACGGAGGGGTGACCTGACCGTAAACCTGGTTCTGAACAACAACGCTGAGACGCGGGCTCGCCTCCTGCCCCCGCGTGAAGTAAATGACCCGAGGTTGCCATCCCGCAGAATCCATTGCGTCTTAACAGTTCAGCACACAAAAACCCAACAATTAGGATGTGGAAGTGGTTTCGGTTTTACTAAAGCAGAGTGAGCAGTTTCCACGGGACGCACCCCGGCCAAGACGCCGCCTTCCGAGGCCCCGCGCAGCACCGCAAGCGCCGGGTTCAATCAGGCATTTCGCATGCGGAGTCACTCACCGGGACGAGCGGTCTCAGCCCTCAAGCCCCCCGCCTGCGCTGGGTTCCATGGCTCTGCCAGGGGCTTTTCCACACCGCAGCGAGCTCGTTAGCCACCAGACCCCGCTTAAATCCACGCTGCAAAGGAACCAGCTGCTTCCAAAAGCCCACAGCAGCTGGCCAGCCAAACCCTGTTTACCGGTCTCGCGCCTTCCCCTTCCTCTGCTCTCCCCTCCGCAGGTTTACGGAGGTTCAGAGGAGCAGAAATCGCTTCTTTTCCAACCAGTCCCGTCCTGGCCAGTTCTCGCACGGATTCTGTTGACGCTCGTCTTGGGAGAGAGCCTGCAAAGGTTTCGTTTCTCCAGCCGAGCTCCAGTATCGCTACTTGCTCCGCTCGGACCCCCAGCATCCCGCCCAAGACTGAGCTGCATGGCAAACACCGACCCCAAGGAGCTTCGGAAAAGAGAAATCCAGCCCGATCCCACTGAGGCGCTGGGAAAGGCCACGCCCAAAGTGTGAAGGCACGACCCTGAATTTGTCACGAACACACAAACTCACTGCCACCGCGGCCCAGACCACCAGCCTGGTCGTGCCGGTACCTGTGCTGGGCCACGCTCCGGGAACAAGGCGAGACAGCATCGCATTCGGGTGTCAGGTTTCCCAGTAAGCCCAGTAAGGCAAGTTCCCCTTCCACCTCCAGAGCTCACAGCCACCAGGCAGTGGTGGGGAAAAAAAAGAAAAAAAAGAAAGGCTTCTAGACAAATAGGTAATTTTCACGCAGCAGCTTGGAACAACCACTTCCCTTTGGCATCTCACATCTGAGGGCAGAACGCCTCCTCCTGCGCTGCTGCAGCCTGACAGAAGGTTAAGGCCGCTCCACCAGCATGCTGCTTTCCCAGCCTTGTCCCCAAACGCTCCCGTGCCCTCAAAAACTCCCACTTTTCATAAAACCAAGGGAAAGTGCTGCTCCCCCTTCTCTCAGGAAGGGATCTTAGCACGCACCCGCCAGCGTGCACGGGAACGGATGCGAAAGGAGAGCTGCCGTCGGTTTCGCAGACAGAGCGAGCGGAGGGAGGCTCCTTCCCCGCCTCCGCCGCAGCCGCGCTGCACCTCTGCTTCGCAGCGACGGCGGGGAGCTGCCCTGCCTCCTGCCAGCCCAGCGCGCAGAGGCCGCGGAACCCGCCCTGCGAAAAGATTTCGGGACAACCTGCAGCAAGAGGAGCTGGGCAGCAGACCCAGAGGAACAGCAGGAGTCAGAGAAGTGTCCCAACGGCCTGGCAAAGCCGAGAGGAGAAACACCACGGCGGCTGCGAGGCCGCAACCTGCCCACCCGAGCCAGCGGCCACAGCGACCCACGGAGAACGGCTCGCAGCCGTTTAACAGGCCGCACCGCAGCGGGAGAGCGGATGTTTTCGGCAAGCGGCCGGCCGTTCCCCACCGTTCCGCAGCCCTGGGACCAGCACCGCAGGGCCGGCCCATCAATAAAGCCCTGTCACACGCACGACGCTGCGCACGGCGCCACTGCTTCTCTCCGCTCCCCTGAAGGCAGAGCGGGGTCCGCAGCCTCTG
This sequence comes from Tetrax tetrax, assembly GCA_009806455.1. Taxonomy (NCBI): domain Eukaryota; kingdom Metazoa; phylum Chordata; class Aves; order Otidiformes; family Otididae; genus Tetrax; species Tetrax tetrax. Next base: position 34,370 of record WHYT01014192.1, read on the forward strand.
CCGTGGCCTACAGCAAAAACCCCCTCCTGTTTATGCAGCCCCAGACCCCCGGGGACAGAAAACGAGCCAGGACACGACGCCCACCCGTGCAGATCACAAACCACAGCTGTGTCCCAAGCAGAGGACGCGGGAAGACGCGGCCATGCAAGCTCTGTCCCCTTTCGAGGATGTCCTCAGAGACCCCGCAGCCTTGAATCCCACGCGTGCTGCCTTCCGGCGCTGCGAGGGATCAGCTGTACCTAGGAGCAGGGGCGCGACATCTGTTCTCCAAAGGATAAGGGATGTTTCCCAAGCCCTTTCCTACAACAAAAGCGAATTCCTGGATGCGTGTGCCTCCCTTTCCTCCCCCCAGCCCGAGCTGGGTGACAGTCTCAAAACCTGGAGGAGATTTCCTCCCCGCAGCAGCGCGGGCCAGCAGGCGCTCTCCTCCCCAGGCAGCTCGGCACCTTTTCCTCCCCACAGCCTTCGGCCAGGCTCCTACATAACCTCAGGAGCAGGAGAGTGGGAATGGACCGCTGCCCTCGGACACTCAGACCACAGGTTTCCCCCACAACCGGCCGGAACTGGCTCAGCATCACTGAAAACCCAGAGCCTCCCACCTTCCAGGGAGCGGGAGATCAAAGTTTAGCAGAGCACCTGGTCTCAGCATTTCCCTTTTCCCCTCCCTGCAGCCCCTACGCAGCCACAAAACGAGCAAACGCATTCCCTCCGCTCGCCGTCCACACAGCCTCCTCGTGTGCGAGGTGCGGGGGGTTCCGGGGACACCTCCGGCTGTGCCCCTGGAGCAGGACAGACAAGGAGCCCGAGGGCTACCACCAGCACACGGCACCAGCCTGACAGTTTACGCCCCAGGGCACAAACCGGCTCCCTCTTCTCCTGGAAGCCACCATCTCCGGCGGGCAGGCCAGCCCTGCTGCCTAAACCAAAATCACACTGCGAGTCCGCAGCAGACTTCCTTCTTTTCTCTGCAGCGCAGCTCTCCAAGCATCCACGCGTGGGAAATCCCCCGTCATCACCCACCCCGCCCCACCGGTGGCCAGGCCACCGAGCTGCTCTAGGTGACACCACGTGTGGACGCAAAGTTTGTACGTGACGTCCCCGAGCACCTCTGTCACAGAAGGGACCCCCTCCACCGCCCCACATCCACGCCGCTCGGCTCCGGGGGCCGGGCACACGCCTCCTTCCTTCCTTCCCAGCCAGCCGGGCGAGAATCCAAGCAGCAGCATTAGCCAGCTTATCCTCCCGCCGTTCCTGCCCACAGGCTCCCAGGGCTTTCCAGACGGCCGGAGCGAACGGCAAACGCCCCTTGGCTCTTGTGCTACTCCTTGCAGCAGCTGGCTTGAACCGCTTCACCGGGGAAGTGTCCTACAGAAGAGGGAACTGAGGCACAGACCGTCACCCCGAAAGCGGTGGCAGAAGAGGGAGCAAAGCCTTGTCCCACTCGAGGCCCGGCTGCGGTGATTCCCAGATTGGTTTTGGATTTGTCTCCTGGTTCACGTTTGCAGGAGGTGGGTGGAACGGATACCTGCAGGCAGAGCTCAGCCAGCGCCTCCCTCCTCCTCCTCGCCGGGGCCACCCTGGGCAGGCACGACCTCTGGAGAGCCAGCGACCTTCTGCCAGGGGATCCAGAGGGACACGGGTGGGAATTTACCTTCTCCTTCCTCCCTGGCTCTGTGGGGAGGGATGGGGCGGGGGGAAAACTGGGGAAGGAGGGTGAGCCGTGCTGCACAGCCCAGAAAACCGGGCGCAGAGGTGGAGAGGTGATGGGAGCGCTCGCAGGGGATCTGAAAACTCAGCAGCACGGCCTGAGGTGGGTGGAGGAGATGCTGTCGCTCTAACGCAGATCTGACCGGCACCTCAAACGAAGAGGGTTTCTCCCCAACCCCACTTGGGGAGCAGGGGAAGAAGCGGCAGAGATAAAGCCACACAGCACAGGGGGAAGGAAAACCCCAGCCTGTTTCACCTCCCAGCTCCAAGGTTTGTAGAAGTGGTTTCCAGAAAGGGTTACTAACACGCCGTTCACGCGCCAGCCACAGCTTAAAGCAGGGAAACGGACCCACAGGGACTCCAACTCAACAGACTCGAAGCGTAACTCCAATCCAGCCCGGCTGCCAAAGGCTCGCGCACCGCCACGGCGCCACGCGCGCGCCGGCAGGGTTCCCCCGCTCCTCAGCCCGGCTGGGGACCATCGCCGCAGAGATCCGCCTGGCCTCCTGTCACGCGTATCGCTCCCGAATCCTGCCCTGCCAGCCAGATCTGGGTTGGCGTAAGCACTTTTAATAGTAGGATTTTATTTTTTTTTCCCCTTAACCCATATCCTCCTGACAGAACCAGGTTAGGAAGCAGCTGCAGATCTGGGGTTGCCTTCTGCACGACGAGGCGGAGGAGAAAGGGGTGCCTGGGTCTGGTTCTCTCTTCAGTCACCAAACCACAGCTAGCTGCGGGGGAACACCACCGGCCCTGCCCCGTCCCAGGCCGCCCAGTTCGCTCCAGAGCAGAGAGGGTGTTGTCCCCGCTGGTGACGAGGTCCATCTCCATTTCTGCCCCGCGTTCAAGCGAACATCGTTTTCCCCTCTTTCTTCCCCGGGCTGCTTGAAGCCCCACGCACTTCCTCTCAGCGACTGCCAAACCTTGGGAACTTGGGAGAGGGAAGGGAAAGCATCCGGGGGGGTTCACAGGGAAAACCTCTCCCCAGGGAGCTGTCAAGCTCCTTCTGCCAAGATGCCAGCGTCACTTCCCCACCACAAAGTCACACGGGAGCTGGCTCGCTGCCGCCCTGCCTCCCAGCTCTCCACCCCAACTGGGCCAGTCACCCAAGCCTTCCGGGACCACCAGCAGGACCCACGGCCCAGACCGCGGGGAGGACAGAGCAGCGCCGCGCCGTTCATCTTTCCCGCGGAGTAACTGGGGCGGAGGGATGCTCTGTGGCACGACAAGATCTGGCAGCTTCCACGCAAGCGGCAGCAGTGTTTTTGGAGAAGCAACAAGCGATCCAGGAGGCATTTACCTCCCCACCCCCTCTGTGACATGACCAAGAGCTCAATCCGTTACATTTTTCCTTGCAACCTCCCCGGAAGGCACAGAAGTGACCTGCTTATTTTACAAAGCTGCACAAACCTAACACGTCTGTGATCTCAGAGACAAAAAGGGCGTAGGGAAGGGCAATTCCCAACCAACTGGGACAAATTCCTAAGTCCTAGACAAATATCCCGGTCTGCTGGCTTGCAGGGAGGGATAAACTTCAGAACAGAGCGGGCAGAGACCTGGTCACGCCACAAATTGTTCGGGATCTCTTCCCTCCTCCGTCTCTCAGGCAGAGGATCAGACTCACAGCCCTTTATTAAGCACCGCGACGGCTTTGTGGATTAAGGACTCGGTCTGGTTCGCCACCAGCAAGACACGTTCCCAAGGTTGTTTCTCTCCATCGTTCCCCACCTGCGCGCATTCTGCACAAGATGAGAAGGCCAGGAGCGAAACGGGAGCGGCTCCGGCTGAAAAGGTGGCTACGGAGGGGCTGCAGACGGGGAGAGGGAGCTTTTCAAGGGGTTCGCCCGACAGCCCACCCTCTCTCAAACAGGGAGACCCGGCGGGACCTCACCGGCTCCTCCCTTCACCCTTCCTGCTGGAGACCTGCTTCTCCGGGCCCCACCAAGGGCCTTCATTTATAAAGGCAGAGGGATCACCCACACCGAGGTCGCCCCTCAGGAGGGCCTGTCTAATTTTGCTGCCGCTAATACCTGGACCGTTATTTGCACGAACAAACTGTCCCTTCTCCCTCACTTCCGGGCTCTCACTTCTCCCATTCATCCCAGAAACCTCAGCCAACGCACGTTCACCCTTCTCTAGCGCACGTTTCCATCCAAACCCCAAACCTTTTCTTTTTTCAAGCTGATTGACATGTGTTTCCAGTTTTCTAGTTCTAGGCAGACAGGACACAGCTCCCCTGCCTCCCTCATTCATTATGCAGCCAATTTAGGGGCCCAAACCCACCAACACTCATTAGGGAAACGGGCCAAGACTTCCCCGATCCTTTCAAACCTGAGCCCCGCGCCACGCTCCGAGCTACACGGGGCTCTCGGAAAAGCCTTTGCTCCGGCTGGACTTTGCCATCATACAGAACGGCGAGGGAAGACAGGAGAAGCCACCGGCACCGCCCGGAGCAGGAGGAGGGAACGGGAAATCCTGCCACGTACCGCGGAGGATTTCACAGCTAACGACCCCTCGTCACCAAAGAGCACAGAGCAAGCAAAAGCAGCAGAGCGTTTCTTTTCCGATAAGCGGCTTTTAGCAGGAAGTTGATGCCGGCTTCAGCCTGGCTGCACGCAGCAGCCCCAGCTGGAAAGCGGCTCCAAACCTGCGCCTTTAAATCCCGCTTGGCAGCGGGAGCGGAGGAGTGGGGCCGCGCGAGCAGACACACCCTGCGCCGCCGGAGCACGCAAACATTTCCTCCTGCGCCGCGGCTCGGCCAGAGCAGCCCCAGAACCTGCCAGAGCCGCGCCAGAAAGGGAGTGCAGACCTGTACGTACGGAGACTTCAACTCCTTTCCTGAAATCCCTCCTGCTTGCCCCGCCATGGTGGACATTCTTCCCTCAAACTTCTTCCTTAAGGCAAATATTTGAGTCTGACAGGCATTCCTCATCGCAGGCACGAGTTAAATATTGGCCTTAAAACAAGAGCAAGTGCCTTTAAATTATTCTGGCTAGAGAAACACCGCTCTGGACTTTGATTTCTGGCTCTGACCAAAAAGAGGAGCAAAGCACGGAGCGTTACGCCCTTCTCCCAGCAGTCGGATTTCAGGCTCCGCGCACCCCGCGCCAGGACCACAGCCAGCGGCGGGAAGCGTCCCTCCGTGCGCTATCACGCCTCGGGCGCCCGCTGCCACCGAGCCAGACCTGCTGCAGCGCATCCTCTGCGCTCCGTGCGGGATTGTTTTGAGTCTCCTTTCCAGGTCTGCGCTTACGTACGCTCAAAGGGAGGTGAGGGATGCCGTGCTGCGAACCGGGGGTGCCATCCCGACGGCGCTGGGGGCGTCTGCAGGCGTTGTCCTCCTCCCTTCGGCGGCACCAGCGCCATTCTCACCTCTCCACCCCTGGCAAAGCCATCTCTCCGGTGCGGAAGATGCTCTGGGCTGTTCCTGCTCCCTGACAGACCTGCTAGCTCTTGCAAGAAAATATCTCAGCAAGGTAGAAGCCTGAGAAGTCAGAGATGTTGGCAGAACAAAAGAGAGCAGGAAGGGTGAGGAGATTAAAAAAACCACAGTGAGGTCAGTGCCCCCGAAGCAGGGCAGCACCCGGGCTCTGGGACGCCGCGTGCGTTTCCCACGCAGAAGAGGGGAGCAGAGCTCCCGTTGCAACTCCGCAGCCAGCCCCGCGCCCCGCAGTGCGGCCTCGCCCCGCAGCAGCCCCGCCGCTGCGGAGCCAAGCCTGTCGGCAGAAGGCAGGCCTGCGCCTCGCCGCCCAGGCATAGGAGCCCCTGCCAAAAAACCACCTGAAACCCGAGTCTGCTCCAAGGCGAGGGCTCTGCCCGCTGTTTCTCCGTGGCGGAACGCCACGGCAGATGTGCCCGGAGAGCTCCGGTTACCGCCGCGCGGCACAGCTGTGCCCGAACAGCACGCTGCACAATAACAGGATGGGTTTAACACCAGCTGCGCGTTACCCCGGAGGAAACGCTAAGGCTCCGGCCCTCCGAGCGCTTCCTGTTCCTTCCCCAGCCGCTGAAGCCCACCGAGTGACGAGCTCCAGCAAGTTTGTGCAGGAATTCCCAAGGTTCAGGGTGGAGACTAGTCCGTACCTGTCGGCACCGACACCTCCGGTGCCGCGGCACGCGGCCCCCGCGCCTGCGAGCAGTCCCCTCCAGTGCGAGACTCTCCATGAACCCCCAGAGCCGCGGCCGTGCTCCGGGGAACCCACGAACCCCTCCCAGCGCCGCTCCTCCTGCCCAGCGCCAGGCCGGTGCGGCCACAAAGCTCTTCCAAAGGAAAGCGGCACAAAATCCACGTTCCAAACCAACCTCGGCCTCTGTTTGTCGACTTCAGAACCGTCCCCTCGGGCTGAGAGCCTGCGCATCACCTGCCAACTGTCTAATTCACCGTTTAGAAAGCACAAGCCAGGCCTCCCTCATTAAAATCCGTTACGTAAGGTTAAACAACAAAGGGCTACAGGACAGTCTTCGGTTGGTGGATGGGTGAAAATGAACTATTAAAAAAATTAACGCTCCTTTCCTCTGAACTCTCAGCATCTCAGACACCCTGGGAGCCCAACGAGCTCCTCATTTCTGAGACCCGGCCGCAGCAGCGTCTCGGCTCGTCCCAGCTACCGGTCTGGCGTTCAACGTGCCGCCCCGCAGACGCTCCACAAAACGCGGCGCTTCCCAGCTCTCCTTCGACGTGCCGCTCCCACCAGCCGGCGGTGGGGCTGCGTTCTGCTGCCCAACGTCAGACGCTGGAGAGGAAGCGGAGATCTCAGCGGGGAGCCCTCCCCAGGCCCGAGGCTCCGCTCCTCCGGGCCCCAGAGGAGAGGAGTCCAGGCCTCCCTCGTGTCGCCATCGTTCTCCCAGATGGGATCACGAGAGCGCTTGGTTCTCCTGGCACAGGTGAACCATCCTCAAGACATCCAGACCTTCATCTCCTGCAAGCGAGAGCGTGCATGCTGCAAGATTTTAAGCACCACAGGGCTGACTGCAGCGGAGAAGGCAGATGCCAGCAGGCTACTGCTTGAAAACTGCGACCATCACCAACCTTCCAGCAGAAGAACAGATTCCACAGGCTGGGAAATCTTCCTGGAAACACGGCGGCCCTCTGTCCATCATCTTCTTGGAACCAAAGAAGCCAATTTGAAGTCTTTCAAAGCTAACTGAATTCCTCTCCTCCAGGAGCAAACTCTCCTTACTGCGAGCTGTGACAGAAACCACGAACATCCTGCTCCGCGCAGCATTCCGAAGTCCTGCCTGTAAGTTTCAGCTTCCCCGAAGAACCATTTCCTAAACCGCACAGCGTGGGATCACCGCAGCGTCTATCGAGCGCGTCAATCTGCTGCGACGTCACCATCGCAGCCAGCGGAAGACAGGCAGACTCGCAGTGGTTTGACACACGCTGCGCTCGCGCCCAACGCGCGGCACCACCTCTCCCTCCCTCTCACGGCGGGGCTGGCAGGACCTGCGAGCGCAGGGGACGGCAGTTCGGAGCGCCTCGGAAGCTTGGGAAGCGCAGACTCGTGTTTCACCCCGGCTGCCGGAGCCATCCGGGAGCTGATAGCTTAGCAAAGAGAGGGCAGGAAGCGTCCTGGAACGGCTCAGCTCGCTGCACGCGCGGCAGTAAGCTTTTTTTAAGCCGGTTATTGGGAATACCGCATCGACGTAACGTGCGAGGGGGCGGCCGTGCAACAGGAAGGGCTGCAGGGCTGCGGCCTGCGCAGGGATTTAGGAGAATTCCCCGGGAGATGGGAGCAGGACGGAGAGCTGGAATACTCTGCGCAGAAAGTCACCTTTGTGCTTTCCTCACAACCGAGCCCTGCTTCTTCTCTACAGCGACGGAGCTCCCGGAGACGCGGGCTGCCAGCAGGAATCATCACCATCCGTTCTAATAAAAACCCCAAAGCGGTTATAAGCGCAGCGCTTTTCCAATGGGAAGATAACTTCTTCTCCGGCAGAACCCCGGAGTTGCCGAGACCTGTTTCCCCTCCCGGCTCGCAGGGTGCGGCGGGACCGAAGCAGTCCCCAAGCCGCACCACGTCTGGGTCTGAGGAAGGAGGATCGGATTCACAGCTTCTCACGGCGCCCAGGACAAGCCCAGTCTGCCCAGTCAGAGCCCAATTACAGGGCTGCGGGCAGAGCTGCTCCCACAAGCTCCGCGCAAAAAGCCGTCGTAAGCACACGAAGGAAGCTCGTGCGCCGGCACCCGAGCGTCTCCCTTCCCTGCGAGGGAAGACGGTTTGACTCCCGACGCAGCTGGAAGGGGCGGGAGCGGCGCAAGGCAAACCAGGCCGCCCCACGCTGGAAGTGAACCCCACATGAACCAGCCCCCCCCCGCCGCCTCCGAGCCAAAGGAGAGCGTCTCTCCCACCGCCCCGCGCACCCCAGGAAGGAGCAGGGGCTGCCGCTCACCCCAGGCTCCCTCGCCATCTCAGATAAACCTTCAGCGCCCGGAGTGCTGCAGTTCCTCTCCCCGAAAGGCAGAGACAAACAGCTTCCTATCCCGGCTGGCTGACGCGGGAAGAGCGGCCTGGAACGCCCCCAGAGCGGCGGCGAGGTGTGCACCCGGACGGAGCGGCCAAAGCCAAGGATTGCTGTTCCAGCACGGCTCGCCAGAGCTCCTCTCGGCGAGGAAAACCACGGGGGGGGCAGGAGGAGAAGGCTGCAGAGCACCGTCAGGCCCGAGGCCAGCAAACATGTTTATTGGCAATGGCTCTCGGACATCGTCTCTTCCAGCCCAGTGGGACCGGAGGGAAAAATACGGATTGTCCGTGAGCGCAGCCCTCACGTCGTTCCCATTGATCCGCTGAGTCACTCCCGTATTAACAGTTTTGACAACACTCGGGCTGCACAGGAGCTCGGAAGCGGAATACAAAACACGAGAGGATGCGAAGCCTCTCTGCGTTACCGGCACCAGCGCAGAGACGCGCTCGCAGGGCGGAATCCAGAAACCTGCTGAACTGCGAGTGCCAGCTTCCTCCTCTCCACTGCCTCTTCTGAAGAGTGCTGCAACAAGAAAACCAAACACAAACCACGCTGCGAGGGCAGGAGCACAGAGCTCCCATTCAGCGCGCCCGGAGAAACTGCCCGGAAAAAAAACACAAGTCTCCCCTGCAAGAGCACCACCAAAGTGCACCCCGGCTGTTCCGAGGCGAGCGCGAAGAACCGATTTGTAAGGCCTTTACCGAGGAGGAGATGGAACCGGGGGCTCCCCAAGCACCCCAGACCGCAGAGAAGCTGCCACCAGCCAGGCCGCAGACTGGAGCATCCTCCAACCCACCCAGAGCCCCAAAATAAACCGACCCCCAAACAACGCTCCTGTCTGGAAGGCACCAACTTAAAACAAAACCCAACAAATCTTTGGCCAGTTCCTCCCTGTCAAGCCTAACCTGCCTCTCCCCAGGATCCCCATGGAGGCCTCCTGCCCTAATTTACAGCAATTCTTTTTCAGACGCCCTGGCAAACACCAAACGTTTCCTCCAATCTGTTACATAAGGCCCAATTTTTAACCCCCGGTGCCGGCAGCGGGGAGATGGGGGCACGCCGCGCGTGGCAGGCCGACGGGACAGTTGGGCAGCCCAACTTCTACGCTCCTCCGAATTCACTTCCAGACATCCCACCACCGCTCGTCGGACAAAAGGAAAACAAACGGATCAGTTCACGGGGCAACTTCCAAACCCACTCGTTTTACACGCGGTTTGAGCCGGGTCCCTGTTACCTCTAGCTTGTTTGGAGGGGAGTAATTTCCTGGCAACGGGAAAGACGTTCAACAAACCTCATTTTTGAGCTTCAGAAATGCACCTAACAGGTCCCCACGCTGCCCAGACCACAGGCCGTTCCTCAACGGAAAGGACACTTTTTCCAAACATCCCCGCAACTTTGTGTTCTTTTCCCCTCCCAGGTCCCGGGGCCTCGCTCAGTTCCCCTCTGCCAGCCACCAAACAGCAGCCACAGGCCTCGGGTGGCCCAGCTCCACAGGAGAGCTGCTTCTCGTCTGCAAACCTCTCCTTCTTGGCTGCCTTCGGAAGAGCTAAAGAGCTCCTGTCTGGCGGGGGCAGAAGGGGGAGGGTTATTTTTCCCCGTTTCTCACACTCATCCTCACCCACTTTGCTAAATTAAAATAAATAAATAAATAAATAAAATCTGTTTTAAATACCAGATTCAGCACAATCCCTTTCCCCAAATAAACACTTCCCAACCCCTCCGGAGAGAGGAAAGCCACATACAAAGGAGCCAACATCCTGCGAGGCTCCGGCCCCAGCGGGAAGGGCGCAGGCCCGGGGGGGGCGCAACCCGGGGAGGCCGGACCCCATCCCTGCCACCCCCC
>WHYT01014193.1:0-24405 GCA_009806455.1 Tetrax tetrax
CCTGCAGCCCGTGGAGGAGCCCACGCCGGAGCAGGTGGAGGCCTGAAGGAGGCTGTGGCCCGTGGAGGGCCCGCTGGGGCAGCTGTTCTGGAGGGACTGCACCCCGTGGAAGAGATGACCCACGCCGGAGCAGTTTCACGAAGGACTGTGGCCCGTGGGAGGGACCCCACGCTGGAGCAGGGGAGGAATGTGAGGAGTTCTTCCCCCGACGATGAAGCAGTGGCATGAAACAACACGTGATGAACTGACCGCGACCCCCATTCCCTTTTCCCCCCCCATGCCGCTCGGGAGGGGAAGGTAGTAGAGATAAATGTTAAGCCCGGAAGAGGGAGGGGTGGGGGGAGGTTATCTTGTTCCCTGTCTCATTCTCCTGCTAGTTTTAGTAATAAATGAATAGTTTTTCTCCAAGTCGAGTCTGTTTTGCCCGTGATGGTAACTTTAAGGATTCCTCCCCGTCTTTATCTCAAACTTCGAGCTGTTTTTCTTATATTTCTCCCCCTATTCTTTCGGAGGGTTGGGGGGAGTGGGAGAGAGACTGCGTAGTCTGGTCCCGATCAGGGCTGAACTACGACAAACATCCAAATGAAAACCCCCACCTTTTCCTTCTACACGAAGATTATATTGTGCAGTGGAGCCATGACTCCAATTATTGTAAGAGGAAATCAAAGTATTCACCTCTCAAAAAAGATTAATTTGTTACTAACTTCTATTGTTTTACTTTTACATTATTTTAATCTAATTTTTCAGTAAAGCTAGATACATGGATCGAAAGTCTTACAGCTCCCTGCTTTGCTTAATGCCCTGCAACAAATGCTCTGCTTGCCTTTATCAATTTACTGCACATTGTAGAATATTTCTCTTTTCTGAAATAATTAAGAAAAAAAAAAGAAAAATGGCCCCAACTGAACATGCTAACATGCCTCCTATTGAGTTTATCTTCAAACAGCTTGCATAATTACTTTCATTCAAGTTCTTGGAGTATTTTAGAATGGAATGGTTCATTTGAAATGTGTGTCTATTGATGGGTCTTGAACCTCCAACATGTACCAGGTGAGAGAAGAGAGTGCTTAGCTGAATAAGGCTGAATAAGGCTGCACTAACAAAGTTGACTTATTCAAACTGTTCATTTTCACTCATCCACGTATTCCTGATATCATTATTGCTGCTATGTATTTATTATTTCTTTATTAATTATTAAGAGACCAGAATGGACTGTACTTCTGTTTCTCTGCCACTGGGAGTAAGTGTTCTTCTGATCCCACAGCCACCTAAAGCAGCCAATGTTTTCTCTGTATAGATTTTCCTGCTTCTCTTTTTTTTTTTGAGAGTGGGAGTTTGGGTTTTGTTTTCCCTTCTTGATGAGTTATCGCTGGTTTGCAGCCAGTGTATGGGGGAGTCCCTGACATTTAATTGGCATGAAACATGAAGAAAGTGGTACTGTTCTCTATGTCAATGTGTAGCAAATATCTCATCTTAATCATCTTCTTAAAAATTTCTGAGGATAAAGTAAATGAAAGCTGACTGACTTACTATTAGCATTTTTGTAATTTTCATTGCAGTAGCTACAGGAGGCCCCCTTGTTGTGAGCCCAGTGATACTAGCTGCTCTAAAACATTAGAACGAGGGACGGAGTAGTTCTAAATACACTGTTATCTCCAAAAACAAGACAAACAAATGAGTTTTTAGCCCCTGTAGATTGGTGATTTGGACATCCTGTTGAGAAATCTCATTATCTGCACATAGACTCAGTCTCTGTGCAACTATTTGTCTCCTCTACGAGACCATCCTGATGGCTAAATATTACACTGAAGTTACAGATAATGCACCATCTACATCTCTTTTTTGTGTACCATTCTGTAAGTAACTTATCAAAAGTCAGAGAAGGCTGTAAAAAAAGCCAAGATTTAACTTCAGACTCCTAAATGTCAGTTCACTGTCCTGCCAAATAAAGGCTTCCATGTCTACAAGCAAAATACCTAATACATTAGGTTTTAATTCTACTTGTTTATTTAAACTGCAGAGATAGGTGTGCCATGTGATATATATCTCAAGTGTAGGCACGAAGAGCATTAAAAATATTTAGGTGAATTTTTATGTACAGAATATGCCATGGCCCCATGAAAGGCTGACCTAGGAGCAGCTACAAGTAAATGTGTAATTAATGAGGACAAACTTAAAAATTTACCTGTACTTCAAGTGAACCAATCATAAGTACACCACACATGCAGTAACAATGACTGAATCTTCCTCTTCACACTTCAGTTTAACTAAAGAGGTGTCTGTGCTATAAACACACTCTAGTTTGGTACTTTACTTCAGCAGCATGAATCCTTTTTGAAGGTGTGAATAACACAATACTGTCCAAATGTATCTCATTTTCACTAACATATCAATGCCACTTTCCTGCACTGGATAAGAAAGTGAGTAGAAATGTGAGGTGAAAGGTAAGATGGTCTCGTAGATCCACAGTGGACAGTTTTTCAGTAACATGTTTACAAAAATGTGAAGACTGCCTGCAGATAGAGAATCAGAAAACAATCATAGGGCAGTAGTGCTTAAACTCAAGAAATCTGAATCTTGACCTGAGCTTCTTTAACTCTAATATGAAGAGCAATAGGGTGAAAATAAGATGCAGTTCTGAAAATTAAAATTTGCTTTCCTTTTCTTGCTTATCAAGAGAAGTTTCCTTAAGTTGCCTTTTTAACAGAGGTAAAGTACGTGCCCAAAATCAAAAGACTCCTCAATTCATTCCAGATGAAAACCTGTTACAAATTTCCAGTTCACCTTCCTTCATACGCCATTCCCAAGAATGAGACACCTTGGACATCTTGTGTCTATGAGATAACTCAGAATGAGATTGATTTCATGTAACTTCGGATAACTACAGAAAGCTGAGTACAACCTAGATACTTTAGGATCCTGTAGAGTCAACAGAGAAATAAATACTACAGCATGGTTCCTCTAATGAAAATGTCTAGTTTAGGATGAAATAAATAGTATGCCCTAAAGGGCTTGTAGCTCTTCAACGACTCTATGGGGGGTCACCAATGACAAGCTCAGTTGCAGACATCTGCTTCTGCGCAATTGAATTCCACTCTTGTTCAAGGAAGAAATCTAATCTTACTCTATCCAGTTAAAAATTAAAATGTGCTCTTGCAGTAATGGAAAATATTATTAATAGATGAAACAATTATCAGAATCTTCCTTTATTTCATTAGTCAGGTTGCGAGGGTGCCTAATCTACAAGCTACCTCAGAGCTGGCAGATTCCGAAAAGCTCTCGACAAACAAGTTTCTTCATCCTGTTATGAAAACAGCAGCTCCATGGTCTGGAGCTGAGGTTCTGAGTATCTTTTCCTTTGCTAGTTAAACTGCAGGCTCCCTCTCACAGATCAAGAGTGCCTGTCGTGTTAATCATTTAAAATGCCTGGCCTCTCTCCCCATTTTAATGTTACTCATCACCTATAAAAGGAGTATAGCGATACTCATCCTAGTCTTACTGTAAGTATTAAGAAAAGAATCTTAATACATAGAGATGCTAATTCTTAGCACGTCTACATTCTCAAGAAAGTGCTTGAATGTATGTGAATGAAACAGTCAGAGAGGGGAGTTAATGGTAAGAGCCATCATTTATCAGACTCTTCCAGAGACAGGATTTTGCAATCTGGAGCAGGCTGTCTCTAAGGCATAGACAACTTATTTTGAACGTATCTAGCCAAATGCATCCTTCCATTTTTCTTCACCTAGAACCATTATCATTTGTCTTTCTTCTTCTCTAATATGTTGTGTAACTGTCAGATTTCTTTTATCTTTATGTTGTACTGACCAAACACTCTCTCTTCAGGCTCTCTCTCTTTTGCTGCCAGTCCTTCCAGCTGTAATTCCTTGTTGTATGTTCACTCTTCTTCTGATCCCTTCTGCAAAGGTCAAAATCATCATCTGACTTCACAAAGTCGACACAGATTAGTATAAAAAACTCAGATACCTTTCACAATCGGTTACTTTCCACATCTATATACATTTTTATTTCTTTAAAAAGCATGTCACAATGCCTCTCCAGAAGAGTACTGTAAAAGTCTCCAGTGTGCAATTCACTCCTTCCTGACGGGGCAACGTGTTCCCAGTCATTCATTAGCCTCCCCTGCTCAGTGCACTAACTCTACCTGTGAAATGTCCTACCCTGCTCTTTCTGCTGCACACTACAGAGAGCAGGACACCGTGCTCACGTGCCGTGCACACAATATCATTAAATCCTTCAAGAGATCTTCTCCATCAGCTTTCATTTCTGCAGCTTTAAATGAGTTAGTATCATCAGTAAGCTTTGTCATATCATAAGTATGTTTTGTATTTCTGCCTTTTCTCAGTTCTTCATGAATGGATATTTATAAAGACCATGAAAGAGATCCTTCCCTGTGACATCCCACTACACCTACCCCAGCTCCCATATGTTTGTGATTCCTTTAGGAAACTGATAGATTTCCAGTGCCTGACCAAATTTTTCACCTCTGCTCTTTACAAAAGCGTCCACCAGCTTACCCAACACTGACACTAGAAGTTGTTCTCTGCAGTTCCCCAGAACTTGCTCAGGCTTCTTCTCTCACATTTGCATAAACAATTGATGGTTAAATATATCATGCTAATGCTCATTCTTTTAGCGATCTAAGGTAAATACGGCAATGCCTTGGCTATCTGCAAACAGCAGTTCATTTGTTGTTCTGTTCAAAATTTCTTTACGGATGTTTCAATATGACCCAGATTTTTGAACCATGTCCCATAAGGATGGTTTCCTTTGTGCAAAACAAACTTTCAGCTCCTCCATGGCAAACACAAATGTCAAGAGTTCAGTCATTCATTTGGTCTTCTCCAGGACAAGTGATCTATAAGCAGACCTTTTGCACTTTGGCGATCTCTTAGCCTAGCAACCAACAGCTTCTTGGAAGCTTCCTGTATATGATGTGTTTCCAAATTACTTATTTATTAAATTTTATTTATTTATTCATTAAATTGTGTTTATTTATTTATTCTCAAGCAAACCATTACTCAAAATCTCTTTTTTTATCTGATTGCATTTTTATATTTAATTTGTCATATTTTATGTTCTTCTGAAGTTCCTTATTTGGAGAAGATATCATTCAGTCTTTGAACGATGAATGATTCATTGTTTGCATGAGAATATATCATTCTTGGAATGATATATAGTTATTCTGAATAGTCCTTTTACCTTTTAAGTCATTCCTTACTCACAATGGCTTGGATTTTACTGGATTTTATTTTCTTCTGTGCTTTAACAGAATACTTGTAATGTACTATGTGCATTTCCTCCGAGATTCCAAGATGATATTTTTAAACAAAGCGTATACATATATATAAACAAAGCATATACATATATATCCTTTTACACATATATCCTTTTACTACCCCTTTTAATTTCTTTTAAGCAAGATTCCTTTCTTTATTTTTATTTGCTAGTTTTGGAAATGAAAACACTATGATGGTGTTTAAGGGTTTTTATTTAATTTTCTTTTGGTTTTGTTTTGCTTACTTTTGTTGTTCCTGCAGTGATGTGCCTTATAGACACCGGTACAAAGTAGCTCTTGGACAATGCTACTTTGAACCAAGACCTGCATTCAGATCATAGAATCATAGAATGGTTTGTGTTGGAAGGGACCTTTAAAGATCACCTAGTCCAACCCCCCTGCAAGGAGCAGGGACATCTCCAACCAGATCAGGTTGCTCAGAGCCCCATCCAACCTGGCCTTGAATGTTTCCAGGGATGGGGCATCTACCACCTCTCTGGGCAACCTGTTCCAGTGTTTCACCAGATCAGGACAAGCAGTTGTGCACTTCCTCACTAGCTGCTATTTGCTGCAGTCATTAACATTCTGGGTAAAAGTTTAGTCTCAGCATCACACTCAAAAAAAAAAAGATTTATCCAGAACATATGGAGGTAATTAGCACCTTTCATTACTACTGTGTTCCTGTCCTGAGAGACCTTTTGATCTCCTAAAACATGTCATAGTCAGGGTTGAGAGATACAAGGATCAGTGAAACAGTTCAAATACAAGACATTTCCCAGTTTCACCTCGGAGCTTCAATTCATGCATATTCTGTGCTATTTACTGAAAGTTAGAAGTTAGCATAAATTATGCAGTCTTTCAGATAGTTGGCTATGATGAGCTGCCTCTATTAATTCTTTATTCATCTTGCCATATGTACAATTTTTTGCTAATTCAATCTTCTCCTATTTACACTAGTGAAATTAAATCCCTTCAAAAATCATACAGCAACATGGCATGAAATCTTTAACAAATTTTTCTTTTCAAGAGTATCTGAGAAGTCTTGGATCATTAACGGATCCAGTTTCCCACACTGCATGATAATTACAGAGACCAAAGTTACTCTGATTAAATCAATATAAGACTGTCACCATTTTTGTAAAAAGAAATTTCCCACTTTCTATATGCCATCTTGAGATCAGCCACTGTGTTAACAACTAACATTAACATGACTTTGCTCATGACAAAAATGTGGCGGACAGAGAATTTGCTCAGCACAGGGAAACAGGAGTGAGCTGTCTCTGTTTTCAGGGACAGAGATTTGATTCCTCCAAGGACAGGCCACACAAACCATTTGACCTTTCCAAAACATAGCATGCAAATATCCATGTAGATTTAATCCAAGCTTGACGCTCAGTGTCAAAGTAGTAGAGAATTGCTGCAAAAAGATTCCTTTTAATGGCAGGAAAAATATCATCACTTCTAAATCTATTCTAGTTACCAGAATAACAAGCTAAATAATAATAATGGTGATAAATGAACAACAAACCAAACCAAAACTCAAACAATGTAAAACACATATAGAAGATTTTATGAAACCACTTTATGAAAAGATACAGCCAACCTGGTCTGGATCGGGGCTGAACTACGACACTCTCCTACAATGCCTCTTCTAAGCAACATATAGATAGGTCTCCTGCATCATGATGCTCTTTGCAATTCCACACAGACATAGTAAATATACAAAGCTATACTGCTTTTCCTGCCTTGTCTCACACACATCTTTTTGTCTTTTTATGGATCTGCTTTTGCTGCATTTATTGTAAAATAAGATTTGTTAAAGGTCATTACATTTTAAATAATAACACTTCTCAATATATTCACTTAAATCCTCTTTAAGTGTAGAAATGAATGAGAGACATCTGGTTCCAACCGAGACGAAATATCTTTGCTGACGTGCGATCGTATTTATTTCGAAGAAGTGTAAGGGTGATCTTGGGAACTACAGATGAATATATTTAATACAGTATCAGACAAACTGGTTAAAACCGTCAATAAACAACAGCATAGTAGGAAAATAAAAATGATAAATATGGTATATTGGGGAATAATTTTCTAGCCTGTTTTCTTTCCCCATACATCTCTGGTTGTAGAATGGCCTAAGTAGATGGGCAATGTGCTGTTCCAGCAGCAGCAGAGCTAGCAAAACCTGGTTTCCTACAGATTTGTGTCCTATGACTCCATATCCTCTTCTACCCATTTCCCCATCTCCTCCTTCACACCTCATATCCTAGCTGCTATCTGTGACACAAACCACCAGAGCTCTGCAGCTGAAGCCACAGGCTATGTCCCTGCCAAATGGCCACTTGGCAGGTGAAACAAAGCTGTTCACTGCTGAGATGGGGCTGAAGCACTTTTCTGGGGGCTGTCCTTCAGCAGTCTGTCTGAACAGCATCAGGTTGTCCCTGCCACTAGAAGAAGCAAGACCTTCTTCCTTGCTGCTGCCCTCTTCACATGTGCCTCTGTAAGCACTGATGTATTTTTGTCCATCGTTTCATCCATTTATTTTTTTCAGTTGGCTTGGTTCCCCACTCTAGTTCACTGTTAGTTCAAATGCAGGGAGGGAAGGAATGCTTTCAGTCATACTGTCAGCTAATGTCAGCTTTAAACACCTGTTGCAGTAGAGGCTCAGTTTAAGTGTCTACCAAAAGTCAACCACCCGTAGTTGTGAAATGCATAACTCTTCTGAGATCGCTACCCCTGTGTCAAATTTGGTAGTGCTCAATCAATTTAAACATTCAAAAGTTGTCAAGAAGAAACTAACAGACAGATGAATTGGCAGGCACAGCACATATGCCCACTTCTTTTGGAAAGTAAGCTATACATTTTATATATATATATATATATATGTATGTGTGTATATATACATATGCACACAAACATGAAGACTCATCGATCTGTATGTGTCTATACATGCACTTAATAGTAGGCTGGAAGGCTGTGGCCAGAAGGTGGGTATGCACATCATGTAGTCGTGGTGCCCAGCCTGTCCTAAGTAGGAGTTCAGCTGGAGCTCCCTCCTGGGAACTCATGGCTACCTTAGTCACGTCTGGGAGAAGGGACACAGGACCAGGGCATACACTGGGCCCAGTGACTGACTGGGAATCTGCTGATTCCTTGGCATAGATATAATCTGAAGATTTTTTCTTACTTAATAAAGAGATTTTTGGAACAATTTTGGACAGCGGACTAAAAATATCAGCACAGTACCAAATAACGCTGGGGAACGATTCAGGATATACACATCCCAGGTACAGCTGCCTCTTGAACAGTATATGAAACTGTAAATCCCTTCCTCAGAATGTGAAAAGTATAGATAAAGCTAACAAAATGATTGGGGGCAGGAGAAAGCTTACATATGGAGTAGGACTGATAAAAGATTAGGACCCTTCAACTTAAAAAAGAGCCATCTGAAGGTGATACACAGTCAAGGGTCTTATTTACAGCACTGGAAAATGTTTTTCTGGCTGTGGTGTGTGGGGACATATCTGATTGAATTCCCACATTCCTCAGTGTACTAAAACACTCTTGCGGTTACCTCTAATGGCAGGACACTTGATGAAAATACCAACCAGCTGGTTGGTTCCTGCCTTATACTCTACGTAACGTGGCAACAAGCTCAAACCAAAGAGAAGGTTGTACTTTTTCATACAACACATAGCTACATTGTGGAATTTGCTCCCTCGAGAAGGTTAGGTGCTAAAGAAATGACGGATTCCAAAAAGCATCAGATATATTCATACTTCTACCAGTGATAATTAGAAGCAATGGGTTTAATACACCGTCTGCCTCAGCATATCCCTAAAATACTGGTGAGACTGTATCTTCAAGACAGTTCACTCTCATTCCTTTTTAAAAATTATTTCCCTAAACCCCTGTAAGAAGCAGTATACAAGGTGACATGTACCTCATGCCTGACTTCAGTATGACCACTGTTACTTTCCTACAGTTGTGCTGAAGGGTGGGAAACGGAGAGGTTTGTCTCTGTTGCACACTGTTGAATGGTGTGTCACGAAGGAGACAGATATAAATGGTCTACATTATTGCTCTCCAGTGCTGGCTACATAAGAGAAATGCCCTGCCACTTTGCCCCTAGGAAAGAGCAAGAACCCCACTGTGGTTTTCAGAATTACTCAATTACCAGATTTGAGACTGATTCCTTTATCTCTCTACTTCCATAAGGAATAATACACACAAAGGGCTTTAGTGGCCTATGCTAGACATCCTTTCTGCTGTCTCAGATAGCAACACCATTTTCGGAAAGCCAGAACAAGACCTAAGCTTCCCCTTTTTCCCTGTAGCCCTTGTAGCACTGGGACTCAGCTGCACTGAGTGGAAAGAGGCGGCTTCCCTTTTGCATACATGGCAGGGTAGGCAGGTGATTCAAAATATAATCATATATATAAATATGTACATACATATGTGTGTATAAATATATAAACTCTGTATGCAGATAAGCTATATTAAAATAACGTTAAGGTTATAAAGAGCTCTTAAAAGTTGGAAAATTCCATCATTAATTCTGCACAATGTTTACACTGTCCAATCCTTCACAGGAATTAAAGATAGGTTCATGGGTTTTTTCCAGAGGATCTTGCCCCATTAAATGCACCAGATGGCTGCTTTAAAATTAATAAGCAGTTATTTGTTCAATACTTACAGTTCAGTCTCTTGCCCTGAGCTTTATTTATGGCATACTACACAGGCACTGCCCTGAAAATTTATTAACTTCCTTCTGGGTAGAAGCAGTTGAAAATCTTCCAATAAAAAAAAATATCCTTTTGTCAAACCAAAAAATTTCTATGGCAGACTTTCAACATAAAGAAATTTCATTCTGAGAAAAAAAGAGAGAAAGACAGACAAAAGGAGAGAAGGAAAGAAGGGAAGAAAGGAAAAGAAAGGAAGGAAAAGAAGGAAGGAAGGACGGAAGGAAGGAGAGAAAAAACCCTGTTTTAAAAGCAATTTGATTATGTTCTGATTTTTTTTTGTATTTTCAAATTGGAACATATTGTCTTTTGTCATTAAAGACAAAATGTACTCTTGCATAAACATACTTATAAATTAAATCCATCTCCAAAACCTGGACTTTTATAATAGAAAGAACACTAAGCGTAATTTTTTTTTCCAAATATTTGTTTCACCAAAAGATCAAAATTATTTTATTTTTTTATAAACTGCAGTGGGGTGAAGCTAACTTCCATTTTTTTTTTCTCACACAAACCAGCAATTCCCAGAGAACTTTATTTCTTAATTTTATGATGTTCATTGCCATATATCCTGAGTGCTTCACACTATTAATTAATTTCCACAGTACTTCTATAGTGACAGGGATTTTTTGAAGCTGATTTTATAAGCGGTCAAGTAAATTAGGGTGAGAAGGGATTCAGTTATAACTTGAGTGTGTAGGATGAAAGAGAAGCTTGTAAATGTGAACACTATTTTAAATTACCTCATAATAATCAACACGAACATTTTCCTAACCATAACCACTTTTCACATACTTCAATGAAAGCCAATGAAGCCAACACCAGATGGAAAGAGAACTTATTCCCACCACTCTCTCCATGGACTAAGCCATCACTAAGAGAAGAAATAGCACAGAGAAATGTGAGGGAGTATTTCTGCATTAGGTCACAGCAGAAGAATGATGGTCCTCTTCCAAAATCAAAATGATAACACTTTGTTATCTGCATTCAGTAAATCCAGTTTGAAGAACAAATGGAAATATAAACTGGAACAAACTCTGTGATTGGTCTTATTTTGCTACGAAATAAACTCTCAACCTTTCAAGCAGTTTTCTGCAATGTTAGCAGAGGATTATGAAGTGCATTTGAAGAGTACAAGTTACATTACTGCTACATCTGCTGAAAAGCTCCATCAAACCTAGAGCTTCCCCCTCCATATTCTGTCTGCACTGCTACACACCTTCAATGCAGTAATGTCAGTAATTTCAGTACGATGAAAATTACTGATTCCATTGGTTTTCCCACTCTTAGCAACAGAGCTTGCTTTACAACTTCCTAAAACTCAGTGAACTTTGTAAGAGCCTGAAAGACTTCTATTAATAGCTAAGATGTCTTCAGGTACATGGTTACGGTATCCGTATCTGCACACAAAGCCTGTGGGGAAAATTCACCCAGGGGTATGTGCTTGGGTATATATAAATCGTGTCCACGCTGTTTGATCGGCCAAGTGAGTCGTGAGATACAGCAGAACTCAATCACAAGCAATTGATTCCCATGCCTACAATTCCCCTGGCCTCCTGAACATACCTCGCGATCTAGTGTGAAAATGGCCTGGAATTCAGCAGGGCGCAGGAGCAGTGCCAGAAACCACAGGATACCCATCCGTATGGAAATGTGCAGCCACCAATGCAGTACAGATGCTCGGCATAAATCACAGGTAACATCTAACAGTGCAGGCACAGCAGTGGGAGCAGGCAAAGCAGAGATACATCGGTATGGATACACTGATGTCATTATTATTCCAGAGGGGATTCTGAATGTAAGCAAGCTATTAGATGTGATGACAGTTTCTTTGTTTTTTCTTACAGAATTTCACCACAATATACAGGCTGAATTTGATTGGAAATGGCAGGATATTTTTTCTGATGGTCCCAAGTGTTAAATCATCATCCTCTGCATCTGTGTGTGTGGTTTCTTCTACATCGTTTTTGTGGGTACTAAAGAAAGAGTTAAAGTGTAGGAATATATTTCTTTTTTCTTCTTAATCAGATATTTTTTTCACAACAGACTGTAAATTATGTTTGATTTTCATGGAAATTTTTATGCATGTTTACCATAGTATGATTTAGTAAAGGTCTTTTCTTTCTTGTTTAAAATATTAACTTTCATATTTTTATTAAAATTTTTGCGTCTTTTCAACAATTTTCTACGGCTTTCATGAATATGGGTTCCAAGATTATTATCTACAGGCATCCTTAGATATTAAACAAACAAAGAAGGGCCATGAAGATGATTAGAGGGCCGGAGCACCTTCCCTATGAGGACAGGCTGAGAGAGTTTGGGTTGTTCAGCCTGTGGAAGAGAAGGCTCTGGGAAGACCTTTTAGCAGCCTTCCAGTACCAAAAGGGGGCCAAAAGAAAGATGAGGGACTTTTGACATGGGCATTCAGTGACAGAACAAAGGGTAACAGTTTTAAAATAGAAGGAGGTAGATTTAGATTAAATATTAGGAAAAAATTTTTTACACTGAGGCTGGTGGAACACTGGAACAGGTTTCCCAGAGAGGTGGTCGATGCCCCATCCCTAGAAACATCCAAGGCCAGGTTGCACAGGGCTCTGAGCAACCTGATCTAGTTGAAGATGTCTCTGCTCCTTGCAGGGGTGTTGGACTAGATGATCTTTAAAGGTTCCTTCCAATCCAAACTATTCTATGAATCTATGATTTCAGGACATGGTTTAGTAGGCATGGTGGTGTTAGGTTGACAGTTGAACCTGATGGTCTTGGAGGTCTCTTCCTACCTTAAGATTCTATGATTCTACAACAACATGATGAACTTCAACACTGAACTTCATTCTTACAAGCCTGCATATGTGGATAAATCGTAATATGGCATACCTGTTTCCTTATGAACAGTTTCCAACTTTATAGCATTCTTCCTCTCTCCTGCCTTGTAACAGTATTTTTCCTGTATGAATTCTTCCACATTTTATATTTTAGTTTATGTATTTCCTCCTGTAATCAGTTACCTTCTGATCTTTAAACTTTAGTGCAATTATTTTTTATTTATCTTTATTTTCAACTTCTTAAAAACATCTTAATCTCTCCTTTTCTCCTTTTTTTTTCAAAATAGAAGTGTAACTTTATTATGATTACTATTTATGTTGCAGTCTCAGTAAAAATGTAACCTTGCATTGTACAAACACAGAATACAGAACAGTATTTCTTTATTTCAGCATCCTCCACTGAACATATCCAAGACTCTTATCCAAGACTACTTGAATTTGCATATTCTTCTTTCAGTGGAAAAAAAAAAAAAGACTTTATCAAATGTTTAATTTTTTAAAGCAGCCCTCATTTTTAATCCCCCTCGCCTCCTTCTGCAGCTTTAGCCTCATTTATCTCACTTAAAAGTATGTTATTTTCCCCACATGGACATTTAGCATCACTTGAGTACTCACCTAGCCTCCAGTTGCCGGACCAGAAGGAGTAAGGGTCTCCTCTAGGTCCTATATCTATCTCATATATAGCACTTCCACATGGATGGCTCAGAAAACCTAAACGATCTCAATTAGCTCTAGTCACCTATGTTTAGACAACTGGGCACAAACCCCTACAGTCAATGAAACTTGGCAAGCAGTTCTGATGCCATGGTACTGGAGGGTCAGTTCAGTCCCCTGGCCTAAGGTCTACTGTAATTTGAAATGTCTTATGCTACTCTGCCTGATCTCCAACTGCCATTCAGAAGAGCGCCCATCTCCAGTAGGTCCCGTGTCACACCTGTCTGCTCCATGAGAACACCTCAACACTCACCATTGTGAGTGCCAGTCAGGGCCAGCTGAATGCAGCTACACATCACCTTTAGGCTTCACTCGCTGCACTAAATAGACCCCACCTTCCTCAATTAGAGCTTAGATACCTTGGGATCAACTCAGTCTCTTAAACAAAGGCATCTCGTGCCTTTTGAGATGTCTTGGAGTATCTGAGGCTTTCTCACAAGGCTAACAAATACGGCATGGGACCTATGCAAGAAGACCCCAACATGCTTCTGGAAAAGATAATGGAGGCCAGACAGGTCATCTCAACTGGGTGTAAATGCCTCTGTTTATGTGACTTAACCAAAGCATAGTTCACATGAAGATATGCCATTCTAGGATCTGTGATCTGAATCTCATGTCCAGAATGGGATTCATTCATTTCTTAACTTCACATAGAGCATCATATCTGAGCTAATCACCTACATTTCTTTCCGTTAAAAAGAAACCAGTGCTTTTTGGATAGCTATTTTCTCATCCTTAGGTGAGAAAATAAATTAGGTGAATCATGTCATAGAATTATTTTCATCTTGTCATCAGCTCTGATGAGAGCTCAGATGACAAGCTCAGAAGTTGAGTTAAAAAGTAGTTCATGGAAGAAAAATCCATTGAGGCCCATTAAGTGCTGAGACATGACTTCTGGTTCAGGAATTCCCTGCTCTGAAATACGCTGGACATTAACAAAGTATTATTTAAAGATTCCTACCATGCGTTTGCCATCTCTTTTACTTTCCCCAGGTCATCTGGTACTGACCATTGATGGAGACAAGATATTGAACAATTCAGATTTCTGGTCTAACTCATTTGTATGTTCTTACATTAATTCTTATCTCTGTAAATCTGCTCATTTCCACCCCTGAAACACTGTCATCTCTAATCCTTCGGGAAGCTTGCCCTAATTCCCATGACTTCTGCCATAAGTACTGCATCCCTTTCCTGTTGCAAGCAACGGCTTTCTGTAGAACAAGAAAAGAAGCAGTCCCTTCCTCAAAGAGGCAACATATAGGGGTTGTAAAAAGTAAGTATATTAGGTAGGCATAGCTCTTGACAATACTTTACTCTGTAAGACAAATAAACACACTTTCATGGTTTGTTTTACAATACTGCAAAAAGTGGTTATGAACTGGAAAAGGCTAGCAACATCATTTCCAGTAACACTTGTATACATATTTTTTTTTCTTGGTTAAGGAGATAGTTTCATGAAAATAATGCACAGCACATAATGCAAGAAGCATCTGCACTTGGATTAAGAATTTCAGCAGCCTGATTTCTGCACTGATGGAACCAGTTAATTGCAGCAAACCTCTAAAGTAACTCAAGGTATCTTAGTAACCATGTAATTACTTAAGCACTTGAAATACCACAATGATGAGTGCTGTGGTCGGTTAAATGGTTGAGGTGACCTTTGTTGTGGAGCCTTCTCACACTGACATCTAGAAAAATAATGCTCTAATTTTCAGGCATGCTGAAAATTTCAGTTCATACCATGAGAACTGCCAGTTCTCAGCAGCTCTAAAAAACACTCCCAGGTGAGACGACTTGAAAATCTCTCTCATAGCATTAAGAATGCTATGTCAGAGTACAAATTCTTTCAATGTGGATTGTGTTTAAAATCTCTGTTATCTTTTGCCTTGCTACTGATTTAAAACCCAGGGAGCTGGACATGAGACATCCTAGCACAAGGCTAGCAATCAACAGCTGCTAAGCTGTGATTATCCTATCAGCACAGAAAAAGTTCGCTGTCGTTCAGGCAAACATCAGTTTTTCCAGTCTGCACTCGAAGAGACCAGCAATTTACAAACAGGTGACAGACTTCAATCACCCGTAAAGAAAATGTTGTGGCTGGTCATTTGACAAAGAGAATTAGTGCCTGTAAGAAAAAGGATAACTGGTAATTTTAACGAGTGAATGAATGAACATACTGCATGAAGGACGCAAATTACCAGCTGACGTACGGAGTTACTCCATGATGTAGGGAGGGAGGCATCTCAAGGAAGGAAATTTAGCATATAGTGGATGATGCTGATCAAATCCTCCAAAAAGAATGCCCAAGAATGGTCACAAAATTAAGTCAAAATGCCATACATGAATCTTACTGTTTTGTGAGTCCATATATCCCTTGTGCTTTCTAATTAAGGGCAAATAGGCTCTCAGTGTTTTTAAAAATTGTTTTATGTACTTAACTTTTCCCTGGACAGGTAAATTATGCCCAATAGATTAAAGTTCAGAGAAAGGATGTGATTAAATGCTTGAGACACTATAAAGTGTCAGTACTGGTGCTAACGCCAAGGAAAGATACATCATAAGTATCTACTTTAATTAAGGAATAGCATACAGCTTGAATCCAGCAAATGCACCATAAGGGACAAAGGAAAAACTCAGTGCTGGAGTCTTTCAGACTCAGGGAGTTAAAAAGCACATACGAGTTGAGATTAAAGTAACCCTTTTAAAAAATCCACAGTAATTGCATAATTAAAAAATAAACACTTTTGGGGTCACAGTAAACTTTTTGATTGACTCCAACTGTTTTGGTTTTGTTTAGTAAGGGGGGGGCCTAAGGTGGTAGCTTCTGTAGGAAACTGCTAGAAGTCGCTCCCCTTTGTTCAGTGGACTCGGCCGGGCTTAGGGCGGACCCGCTGCTGGCCAAGGCTGAGCCGATTGGTAGCAGAATGTCCCGTGACATATCGTATTTAACAAGGGGAAAAACAGAAAAAATAAAAAGGGAAAAGATGTGAAGAAGCTGAGCGGGGGCAGAGAGGGGGAGGTGCGAACTTTGTGGGCCTTGCAGGCCTCACCCTCTGGCCTCCCACCGGGCAGCCGACTGGGCCCAACTCGGCCCAGCCTGGCTGCAAGAAGTGGAGAGGAGATGAGAAGTGAATAAGATGTAAAAAGGATCCTGAGAGGCGTCTGCCAGCCTGTTGTGAGGAAAGGCTGCAGACGTCAAGGTCAGTGAAGAAGGAGGGGGAGGAGTAATGTGGCTCCTGGCCAAGATTCCCCTGCAGCCTGTGGTGATGACCATGGTGGAGCAGGTTGTCCCCCTGCAGCCCATGGAGGTCCACGGAGGGGCAGAGATTCGCCTGCAGCCTGTGGAGGAGCCCACGCCAGAGCAGGTGGAGGCCTGAAGGAGGCTGTGGCCCGTGGAGGGCCCGCTGGGGCAGCTGTTCTAGAGGGACTGCACTCCGTGGAAGAGATGCCCCACGCCGGAGCAGTTTCATGAAGGACTGTGGCCCGTGGGAGGGACCCCACGAAGGAGCAGGGGAGGAATGCGAGGAGTTCTTCCCCCAGCTGTGAAGCAGCGGTGTAAAACAACGCGTGATGAACTGACCGTGACCCCCATTCCCTTTTCCCCCCCGTGCCGCTCGGGAGGGGAAGGTAGTAGAGATAAATGTTAAGCCCAGGAAGAGGGAGGGGTGGGGGGAGGTTATCTTGTTCCCTGTCTCATTCTCCTGCTAGTTTTAGAAATAAATGAGTAGTTTTCCCCAAGTCAAATCTGTTTTGCCTGTAACAGTAACTTTGGGGATTTCTCCCCATCCTTATCTTAAACCTCGAGCTGTTTTTCCTTATATCATCTCCCCCTATTCTCTCGGAGGGTGGGGGGAGTGGGAGAGAGATTGTGTAGTCTGGTCCCGATCGGGGCTGAACTACGACACCGACTTATCACTCTAATTACAGGCATTTCTAACAAAAGGAAGCGTGATATTCTCAAGAGCTTGCATTCATATGGCACAGCTTCAGGTATCTGGACATATACGCTAAAAATCTGTTTCAGCTGCACTTACTCTATAGCTGACAGAGCAGCTCAGCAAGAATCTGATCAATCAAGAAAAGCCAAGTAGAATGATCCTAACTGAGACTGTACACAGCATTTACAAAATTCATAGAAGAAATTACACTCTCATACTGTATACCTGCCTAAGAGCTATAGAGATACAGACGTTAACACCTTTCATGCCTGATTAAGAGCACCCATCTGGACCTCCTGGGAAATATCCTGACTGGTCTACTTGATGGCATTCTGGCTTAGACTTTGTAGTTCTCTCTGTTAAACTTTTCACTTTGCATAAATTAAGCATTTATGGGTGTGGTAGTGCTCAAAAGGGCTATAAGAGTCCTCAGATCAAGGAGACTTTTGGTTTCTTTTACAAACCTTGCAGTACATTTTTAGCTCAGTGGTTATAAAAACTTAGATGGTTCCATTTTTAATTATCTAAGCGATGAGGTGCAACTCCTTGATTTTATGAATGGTGGATATTTACTTTTTTGACCTGGCTTGAAAAGACAAAACTTATAGAAAATGTAGTCTTTTCATATGTTTGCCATTTTTAACATGAATTCACAAATATTTGAGAACATCCCATTATATCCCATTATTGTTTATCCTTCCTTTGAAGGATAAACAAGGAAACCTTCAGCGGGGCTATTTGATAAGGGTCATAACAAGTCCTTGTTTCAAAAAGAAGCCCTTCAGATCAAAGTGGCACGATGTGAGCGGCGTACAGGCTGTGTACACAAATTTAAGTACAATAGGGACTCTTAGAAACTTTCAACGTTGTTCAGGCCAGCTACTCCAAAACAAATACTGAGACCGTGAAAAGGGAGGATTTGAGAAAACAGAGCATGAATCCACTGTGCTATTTGCAGCATCAGATTTGAAAGCTGCTCGCCTCCAGATCTTTAAGCTCTGTATCTATTGTGTCAGATGGGAACACAGCAGACTATGCAGTAAAGAGAATGGTCATACAGACACAGTATGTGCTTTACACTTACTAGGCCTGTTCACTACACTCTTCTCATCTGAACACAATAGTACAGAAAATATTTATGGGGCAGTAAGTAATTTTTGTGGATTTTTCCCATTCCGCATAGCCCAGAATACTCTGAACCAACTCCAGGAAAACAGGAGCGTGCCAAAACATTAGTTCAAGCAGGTGGTTCCAATTCATAGGACCTTTACCTTCTCTGTGCTTCAGAGGTTCTTGGAATCACAAAAAGCCTCGCATGTCTATGTTGGCAAGCGTAAGATTTGAAAGGCAGATGTTATTCTCACATCCACCCAGCAGAATCTTTTTGCCAGATTAGCAAGGATCAGAACTATTACTTAGCTTTCAAACTGGCCACATGGGAGGGCTGCTATAATAGGGCAGCTACAAGCCATGTGCTCCCACTTATCTTTGTGCCTCTTACAGAGAAAGAAAGAAAAACAAAAAAGAAGTAAAAAAAAAAAAAAAAAGGAGTCTGAAGAATGGTAATTTCTTACCTGCTGATTTGTTTCTCTACATGCCCTAATACACAAACCCAAACACTAGCGAAAACTCCTCCTTGTCAGCAGATGGGCACAGGGAAAACATAAAGTCCCTGGGATGTCAGATTTGAAATGCAGAGGGATGATCTGTCTGGCTAAGTTCAGATTTAAATTTCTAGAACAACAAAGAGGAAAATGCCATTTCAGAACGTGCAGTAGAAAATTTTCAGAAAGAGAAATTCTTCAGAGAGAGAAAACAACTGTTAACCAGTTTAAAAGATACTAAAATTTTACAGGCAATTACTAATTCCAAAAGCAGTATCAGCTAAAGCGATTACTTAGGTAAACAGTGGACAATTGATAAATATTTTTTTTTCTGTTTTCTGTCTCTCTGCAGACATTTTCATTACAAGGTTAGTCTGTGCTCCTCCCAGTGTTTCACCTCCAGCTTGAACTGATACGGGGCTAACAGTGGAGGACTGTTATCCCCTGATAATTTCTTACTCAGACGGATGCACACGACATGCCTCGCCCACCCAAGTAGGATTGGTAACCAAACATCGGACCATCTTGTAATACGATTAAAGCTTATCACAAAGTCACATGGCAATGAAAGATGTCTGGACATCTATGAAAAAGATCAAGCCTGATCAAAGCGGTATCTCCTCTCACAGGTTTAAAGGAGAGAAGTATGTTCTGGAAAAGGAAAAACTAGGGCAACATTTCTAACAAAAACAGTTTTAAAAGGAGTAGATACAATGTGGTTTGGCCACTTCATACTTACACACAGCATGTCTCTGCTTTTGCCCTCAAAACCTATGTTAAGGAGCTACTCCCCAGGCAGGAATCCTTAAGAATGTCTCAACAATAATCTCAAACAGCCAGCATACTGACCGAGGAGCTAGTGAGAGCCAGGGAGTAAGAAATACTGGCAACATGAGCCTACCTTATATCCACCCCTATATAGAACTCAGATTAGTCAGGGCTATAGAAAAGTTTATCTGTCTTTTGAAGACATGGTATTCTGGTTCTTTCTTCAAGAAATGTAACAGAACTCACGCTTTTCTGTTGTTGCTAAAATGCAACGAGAAGTGGTGCTAACACCCACTTTTAACATAAACAAGGTGTGGTGTCGACACCTCAACTGGAGGGTTCAGAATCCATGTCCTCCCAGCAAACGGTTCAGCTCACATCTCCCACCTGACAAATAAGGGTCCTGATAACCAGCCACATCACTAACCAGGATGGGTCCACAGAGGGTGGACCTTCTGTGCCTCTGTACAGCAAAGCAAGGGAGAACACTGACAGATCATGGCATTGTAATCCAAGGGCTATGGTGATCAGCAGGAAAGTGGCATTTGTAGGCTTCAGTCCTTGCTTCTAACAGAACTCTAATTTTAAATGAGTGAAATGTAGTCAATGTCCATTGAATTTTTCAGGATGAGAAAAGCGTTACATTTTGCATTTCTGGGAGTAAGAGTGCTCTGAACATTTGGTGCTCTATCTGTTGTGCATGCGTGCGTGTATGCGTATTTGGCATAGAAGCACTACTGCCTCCCCTTCAGCTGTGTTTCAGAGGAAAGCATCCATTGCATTTTTGTGAGGCCCAATCCATTAGGCATGCTCTGAAAATATTTAACAGATTGGGTCCCTCAAGCGTTTGTAGATGGAGCATAGCCTGCTTTCCCAACCTTCCCCTTACTTTAGACAAAAGAAAGGTATTGAGTTATTTAACTTGGCTGTAAGCGTCCCAAGAACTTCACAGTCCTAGAAGAAGGCATCTAATCAAGCTAGGCAGCAGGTGAACAGCTGGCTTTTGGATCACCAGTCCAGGCTCAGGCAATGCAATTCCACTTAAGTCTTGCTGTAGATGCTTTAACTCTTCTATTGGCTTCAGCCCCACGATGGTATCTATGGCAGCTGTGACTTCAAGCTGATATTGATGTGAAAAGGTGAAAAGGTTGGAGAATGTTCAAGTGGCTGGCTTAAACATTGCACCAGGAAAAGTGCATTCTCTCTTGGCACAAGTCTATAAGGTTGAGTTGCTTCTCTCTCATTCCTAAAACTCAAAGAATCTCTAAAGCCTGTCAAACTTCTCATAAAATATTGAAAAGAATAAAAAGATGACCTGACTTTCTGTCACATAAAAAGGCCTCTGAAGGCAGAGGAAATCTTTTCATTTTCAGAGGGAAAAAAAGATGGAAGAATAAGAAAAATTCTGGAGCTAACTGTGAGAATGTTTCTCTGAGGGAACAGAAATAAAAAAATGTCATAAAGAAAAGAAGTGGTAGGGGATCTCTGCAACTAGGGTTGGGGTCTTCTCCCATCCCTCTATTCAAATGAATGTTAAGATCAATAGTGAATAATCTCTAAGAGATGTGTCCAATCTGTAAATCTGTATCAGATTTTCTTTCTCTGTGTTGCCTTCTCAGAAAAGTGTATTTGCTTGTTATTTTTCCTGGACTTCTTCCCAATGTTTCTACACTTGTTTGTTTTTGCTGTTCCTATCCAATGTATTACACTGGTTTTCCTTCACCCTTCTTCACTGCCAGTCCTTTCCTCAATAAAACCACTCAAGTTGAATGCTTTCAGCCCTCTGTCTTGTAAAAGTTTTGATCAACCTTTAACTTCACAGAACAGCAAATTTTCAGCCACTCACGCTTTTCAGTTTCTTAAACGGCATCCAGGTTCCCTTCCTCTTTTTCCCTTTTTTCCCATTTAACAAGGGTCTGCTTTCTGTAGCAGAAGATTCTGGAAAAGAAAGGTCTTGTTTTATTTCATTCATGCTTAGGCTTAGACAGCTCTGAATTTCTAGAAAAGACTGCGTCTGTATATAAAACTTCTTTGTGGGTGGAAAAAAAAAGAAACTTCAAAAGAGAGGTATTTTCACAGAAAATATTTGAAGAATTGAGTTTTCAGAGATGACTTTGTGCAGAAAAGAGCTTCAGACAAGCTGAATGCATGGACAGGCTGCCACTCCAAAAGATGTGGGTCTTCCTTAGGTCCTATGTGACAACTGACGGTGCTGTACAGCTGTCTCAAACAACACTGGTCACAAGTGTTCAGTCAAGTAAATTAAACCTGCTGGGATAAGATTCAACACCTGAATTTAAGATCCTAAGCACAGACACTTTGCCGTGAGCTAGGTGCCCAAGCCACTCCCAGAGTCATCACAGGTCTTATCAGTGCAGCCAGCGGAGTATGCAGATTTATTCAGCTGACCAAATGGAGTTACCTACTTCAGGGTGCAAACCCCTTCGAGCACCTCAGGTTAACTTCAGTTGCCTAAATAGGCATCCTGTGCCATTTGAGTTGTCCTGGCTAATCCTGCCTGGCCTCCAGTTGTCTGTCCAGAAGTCACATTGTGCTCTATCCGAAAGTCCCCTTTCAACGTATGAAAGCTCAAGGTTCAAATGGCTCCTGTGGAGGAACCCGAATCCCACCCCCACTGTCTGCAATGGAAAGTTAGGATACCTGACATTCTCATAGCTGAATTTCTGTGCTTGAAGCCAAAGCTGAACTTCACTCTAGGGGACTGCTTTTGAAATGCAGTGTACAGAGAAAAGAACTAACCCCCTTTTAGAGTGGAAACATTAAAGACACTCTCAAATACCTCGGGAACCATAGAGTATAGATAATTCATTTTTGCACTTATTTCTCAGACTTAAAATACCATTTTGAAATGCTGGGGATAAGCAGTAGGTCTCTGGTAAGGCTTCTGTACTCTTTCTCACTTCTGTTTCTCTTACAACCCCATCAGCATCCTGGCTGGATCTTGTCTGAGTTTCTCCGAAACTTCTCCAGAAAGCTTTCCTCCCTCCCCACCACACCCACACATATTCCTATTACTCCCTGCAGTAAGAAAGTGCCACAGAAAAAAAAAAAATTACAGGCATAGCACATCATGATTTGCTTGACAAAAAGAGGTGCTTCTAACCAAGCACCTCTTCTCACAAAGGAAGACTACCCCAGCTTCATGAATACTGACTGAATACTTGGTAGTTTTTTTTCAAATATGCCTCGCTCTTAGGTACTCCAAGCTGCACTTCAGATAATGTTGTTGACAAAGAAAAGTCAGAAGAATAACTGCATTTATTAAAACACTAAAGATAATTTTGTTTTATGGGTAATTTACTAAGGCAGCATGCCTTACAAAACACAGCCTCCACCTGCACAACTTGGTTTACCTACAGCAGTTGTTTAAGCTGCTGAGAGAAAACAGTGAAAGAGAGAAATAGCAGTGCAGAACTGAAAGTCTTTTTAAATTCCCGGTGCTCTTCTTCAATCTTTGCCTTTTGTCATCTTTCATTCACTTTGTACAATAGCAACCTTGCTAAGTACAAGGATGCATTGCTAAGTACAACAAGGATACATTGCTAAGTACAACCAGAAAGCCAGTTGAAAGTAGGGGTTTTTTTTAAATACAAATGATCCCTGAAATCATTTACTTAGGAAATCAGACAGTGAGGATTAGCCGGTATCACCCTCTGTAAATGCTTGGGATCACGGATTTAAATAAACAGCAATCTCTTAAGAGAATTAGTATTTTGGGGTCCTTTACGTATTATGTAATGTAAATAACATGATACACTAAGTCACAAGATACAATGAAAGTACAGAGGAAAGCAATGCCACTCTTCTGAGTGCCGGGACTTCACTTTATTTTACAACTGTACATACATATCACTATTCTCTCAAAGAGTCCATAGCCCACTCTTAGGCTAAACTGATAATTGCTTTTACAGTAGCACAATTCCTAAAGAAATTAATTTATGCTATTTAGCTTAAGCCTTATTTTTGCTGACTTTCAGCTTCTTTTAAAAAGTACTGTTTAATCTCCTCTCATCTTTTATTTTTCTCTCCATGTTAAATAGTTTACCAAATCAAAATCTATCCCACAAACGGTCTCACAGGAGTGAAGAATCCAGTTCATAAGTGCAGTTCAGCCCAGATATTTTCCTGCTCCCTTCTGCTTTATTTTTGGTCTGTCATGACAAATCTGAAAGGGGGAAAAAAAAAAAAAAAACAACACACAAAACCCAGCAAGTATTATATAACTGTATAAAGCTGGCAGTTTAACTCTTCCCAGCAGAAAATTGTTTCTAAATACACTGTGGAGCTGAAAAACCTTGGGATGGAAATCCAGCTCCAGGACTTCTGGATGGAGAGCCCAGCAGTTCCCTCAGCAGATGTCCACAGGCACTATGAGTCATCGGCAGGGACTCCACCTGGGATCACCAGCCCCCAAGCACAGCTGCCCACGGTTTTCGGGCGAAAACTGAAAGTTTTCGGCTGAAAACTCTGCCGCTCGTCCCCTACTCAGAGTGCGGG